>BPLR01002255.1:0-101494 GCA_021605095.1 Caerostris extrusa
TAGCTAATAATGATCAGATTAATATTTTTGAAAAACCTTTGCTTTCAATTCCTTTCTTATCTGCAAAAACGAAATTCACGGAAATGCAGAAATCATTTGATTTTTTATATATAGTAAAAGAAATAAATAAAACACAAATAATAAAATAATAGTTCCAACCAATCTAAAACAGTTATGAATTAAGTTATTTTTGTTTCACTCTAAATAAATCATTTCATATACAGTGACTCCAGAAGCATCATTTACAATACACTTAACAAATTTCACTAAAATATGCTCTCCATCTCCATTAAACGTATATGATATTTTCCGATTAATAAATTTTAAAAATATATGTCACTTTTTCTTATCAAAACATACATTAAATATGTTTCAAAAATATTTTTAAGAGCATAATTAAACAATAAAAAAATCGCTACTAAATTATTTTTTTTTAATTTTGTAAATTAATTTTACATATATGTCATTTTCTTAAACACACCAAGAACAGATGGTAAAATTAAGAAAATTTTTGCTTGAAAGATTCAAGAGTCTTAACTAACGTTTGAAACAAAAAAAACAATTCGATTGATTCTTGAAAAACTCATACATTTAAAGTGATAGAAATAAATTTGCAATAAAAAGAGCTGAAAATGTGAGGGTCAAAATTCAGATAGTGGTTTTCAATTCAGGAAAAATATTTTTAATTTTACCAATTAAAGTGCTAAAAATAAGTATCAAGATTAACCAAAGTATTTTGTATGACGCCTGTATGAAGACTGCTTAATTGCCATTTTTTGTAATTTTAATGAATCTATTCATGGCAATTTTAAGAAACCTTGCGAAAACATACACTTAGTCACAAAAGTAAGTATGCAGAGTGTATGTGACGATGTCCTAGGAAAAAAAAGACCTACAATGATAGAGTTTTCAAATTAACGATTTATTTCGATTACAGCAAAAATCAGCTTAATATCAAAATGAAAAGTAATTAAAAAATACAAATATTTAATTAGTAAGATTAGCTTAACTTAAAATAGGATGTAATTTACATCTTAAAAGTAAATATGCAAACAAAAACAAAAGACATTAATATTGCAAAATTTTACAGTTTTCAAAAAATTAGTAATTTGTTGGATAGCCTTTGGCCTTTATAACAGCTCTCAATCTAGATGACACTGATTTTATTAATTAAAAAATACAAATATTTAATTAGCAAGATGAGCTTAACTTAAAATCGGATGTAATTTATCATAAAAGTAAGTATGCAAACAAAAACAAAGACATTAATATTGCAAATTTTACAATTTTTCAAAAATTAGTAATTTTATTGAAACTTTAAGCGCTTTTATAAACTCCTCAATCTAGATGGCACTGATTTTACTAAATTTTGAGTGACAGAAGATGGTATTTTTCTGCCACTCCTCTCAAGGGCTTTTAGATCATTTCTTGGTTTTAGTCTACTTTTGCTTTCTAATTTGGTGATCGAGATAATCCCACAAGTGTCTTGTGGGATTAAGATCAGGTGACTTGCAGAGTGGGGATTTTTAGCTGTTCCGCACGTGATATAGCAGCCATTCCCGAACAAACCGAGCAGTATATGTTTTGGATCATTATCTTGTTGGAAAGTGAAGGATCCATCGAGTCCCAATTAAAGCACTTTGGCTTAGATTATTCTTTAAAACATTCAAATAGCTACATTGATTCATTATTCCGTCGATTATAACTAAATTTCCCACTCCAGTTGCTGTCATGCAACCCCAAACCATAATCGAACCACCACCGTGTTTGCAGTTCCTCTCATTCTTTGGTTCTAGAGCTGCATTTGCTTTCCTCCAAATTTTTGGTGTCCATCTGACCATCTGTGGGATGTTGAATTTACTTTCATCCGAAAAAATCACCGGAATTCAAAAATTTGTGTCCTGCTTTTTACATTTTCTTTTACCAAAATCTATTCTCTTTGCGATTCACTTTGCTAACAAATGGTTTTCTTCGCATATTTCGACCATGAGTATCCTGTCTTCTGTAACACACAAAACCTGAAGTGTTTTTAGGATTGTGACTTCACTGAGTGACACATCAGTTGTCAATTTTGGTGCGCAAAACGTCTGATTTTTTTCACATTTCCAACAATAATTCGCCTTTCTCGATCCGTCAAAATGGGCGGTCGTCCTGTTCTTAGCTTGTTTAGGTATTTCCCTCAGCCTGGAACTTTTCTATGATTTTTACTGCTGCGGGACTTTGCCTATGATTTTAAGCGATTTAGTCTTTGGGTTTAACTCATACAAAGACTTTATTATTACAGCATCTCTTTAGATATTTTGATAATTGCTTACGTGAACCATTCTGGTGGGTCTGTTTGGGTGTAAACTCAAACTTACAAAGAGGCTTTGTAGCAGAACTTCTAAACTTATCACTGAAATACGAAAAATCACTCGAGAAGTGTCATTCAGCCTATTTAAAAGTCAAAATTCCAGAGTGCATATATACTTTTGTGATTTAAATTTCTCTGGTAGTTAACAAAATTACTCTTAAAGTTTTTAAAATATAATGATTTGGTTTATTTTTCATTACTTTATGACTTGAATAAGAAGCTATAAACAACACTCTTCAAAATAATATTTTCTCTTATATTTATTTGAAAACTAGAGCTTTTTCACTTAAGCTATGAGTTGCATACTTACTTTTGTGACTAAGTGTATGTCTTAATTAAACATCAAGCAAGAACATATTCTTTGAGTGAAAAGTCCAAATTTTACTTCAATACCAAAATCATATGAAACATCATTAAGTTCTTCAAACAATACTTTTAAAATTGTGTTCCAATTTTGCCATTTTTTTCCATGATAAAATATCACATGTTGAATTTCTTATGATTATGCATTTCTACATTTATTACTTACATAAAAACTTCTCAAATACTTTAGATATATTAGGATTGTGCTCAAAAATACAATACATGAATTTTTCTTGAATATTTAGATTACTTATAAAACTAAAACTAAAAGCATTTCATCATAATATTTACATTACTGATCTGGCATGTATATATTATATCAATATGTTACTATATGTCAATATTATGTTGATATGCTGTCAACATCATGCAGATAAGTCAATATTATAATCAGCCATGTTATATTTACAGGAAGTTATTTTTTATGATTCATATGTGTTATGAAATTAGCTTTATAAGATATATATTTATAGTTTAAGATAAACTTTTAAAATCCTTAAAAGTGTAAAGTACAAAAAGAAAAAAAGAATTTATTTGGTAAATATGGGAGCTGTGTAATAATTTCTCTACAGTCATAAAATAACATTTGCTTAAATCATTTTGAAATTTCAGTATGTCTCAATAAAATGGAAAATAAAAAAATGTCTGACATATTTCTTCAAACAAAAATCTGTATTGTCTGCATCAATACAATTTGAATATTGAAAAACACATGCATAAATCAAAAAAAAGAAAAGAATTGCAAGTTTTACAGATTATTAAATTAAATGCATTTCATATTGATCTCAAATGTGCATTGATATTTGATTAATTTTTTGTTCAGAATTAATTACATAAAAAATATCCATATGTATATATATCCATATCCAAAAAATATCCATATATGTTCATTATATATTACATATAAATATCCTTATATATATTACAAAAAATATCCATAAATATATATATATGTCCATAAAAATATCCATATTATGAGATGAGTTTTATAAGATATGTATACATCTATGTTTATATTTTATATATATTAAGGGAGTAAAAGGTTAAAATTCTTTAAAACTGTAAGTTAAAAAAAAGAAATTAAGTTGCAAATAAAGAAGCACAATTAATCTATAAAACAGTTATAAAGCAAGCAATTTTTTTTTTTTTAAAATGTATTTTCAAATGTTGGTTAGTGGGACTCTTTAAAATAGAGAGAAACAAATGCCCAATACATTCATTCAAAATAAAAAAATGTGTAGTAGCTGCAGAAATACAATTGAATATTTAAACAAAAGCATATATAAATAAAAAGGGACCGCAATGACAAATAGAAAAAATTACATAAATATACATTTCATGCTCATTGTGAAATAAGTTTTCAATCATTATGCTGCATTTTTACATTTGTTATTAAATTGTGCTCTACAAATGGAAACCAAAATATATTTCTATCCCCTGAATCAATGCTTTAATATACAATTCTTTTTCAGATTCAAATTGACTTGAAAATGTTTACATAAAAATGTGTTTTTACAAAACACTGTAATCATATATTTGCAAGAAATTAACAACTTTTATAAATATGTCTGTAATAAAACTCAACAAATTATTGTATTTCTATTATTTGCAGACAGATTCAACACATCAATAAATAATTTTAAAGATTCATATACATAAAATTACATTCCTTAAAGAGAAAAAAAGGGTTTAAATATTTCCTTTTTGTACATAAAAGTTTATTTGATATAAATTAATTTCACTTTAGTATATTAATAAAATATATTATATGCTATCAAAATTAAAAACATCAATTCATTTTAAATTGTTTGCAAGAGTTATTGAATAACAATTTTCTGTGTACTTTATCCATACTCTGTATTAAAAAGTTTGAAATGGTGGTAGGGCAAGTTCAGTATTCATGGTTCATCACTTTCTTTCCATAAAACTTCTGTAGAAAAAATATTTTTGCATTCATATGGTCTAATGCAAACAGAAGAATACTTACTCCTCAGTGAAAACTGCTAAATGTGAATGTAGCACATTGAATTTTATAATTAGGAAAAAGCCAGTTCCAAGAAAATACGTATGTTTTGACTAGACGCTTTGAAGGACAATAGTCAGAAAAGTAATATTTTGAAACTACGTATTTATTAAATCATGATGCAGTATTGAATTGCCTATTAATACTTTTATGGATCCTTGGATCAATTTCATTGCTAAATATTTCACATTATCCTTGCACTTCTGGTGTAAATAGTTATGGTGCAAGATATTGATTTTTAAAATAATTTCAGAAATTATAACACCACTTCAGTATGAAAATACCTATTTAAAGAGGAAGCTGGAAAGCTTTGGAACTCTGATTATTTGGATGCTGAGCAGGCTCCTTTCCAGAAACACGAGTTGTTACTGGTGAAGGAACATTTCTTTTTGCTTTGCTTTGCTCATCTTAAAAATGAAAGTGAAAAATTGCATTTATCAAAGGAACATCTGTATGGTGAGACAGTGAACAAGTAAATTTCAAATATATGCGTTCAGCTTGAGCTTTTTAAATATTTTTATATTATCTAGAAATATGTGGTAATATTTCCTTATTGTAAAATGAGGGAAATTATTACTGTCACCTGACAGTAATATTCTAACTAATCCCTGACTCCTAAGGTCTGTGGTGGAGCATGGCTGCATCTGCTTTTTATTTTGAATATATTTGCAAAACAGTAGCTGACTATTGCATTTTTATAATTGCTAAAAAGGGCAAGCACCCAAGATGATCACCTTAATGTCAACAAAATAATACCTTGTTAATTATTTTTTTGATTATTTTTATTTTATATTTAAATGTTTGAATAAATGTCTGCACTAGAGATGAATAAATCTTGGAGAGGAAGGAAAAGGTGTAATGTGTGAGTAGGAATGCTCGTATTAAGGATAGTGGAAAGGTTGTCAAAGATTAAATTTATTAGAATTTCTGAATTGTTGTTAGAAGAGGAAGAACCAAGAACAGAGTGTTTAGTAAGAAATATCCAAGAATAATACTAGAAGTAGGAAGTTGTTGATGAACTGCTTTCAAGTCTTTCAATTAATCTTTGTGGAGTAAATATTAACGATGGAAAAGACTTCTAAGAAAGATGACTTATGATTTCTTGATTTCGTTATTCGGGATGAGGAAGATTTAATAGAAAATAGAAGAATCGATTGTGACCATCACACCTCTTCTTCTAGTGTTGTTAAATATGTCTCTTCTAAGCTCATCTGATAAATGAAATTAGTCATTATTGTTTAGGAAAGTCTCCTGGATTACAAAAATATGAACATAATTAAAAAAATTGAGTTATGGCATTTCATTGAAAACTGTTTTACATTTCTAAAGAACATGAGGAAAGAAGGTTAAGCAAGAAAATTAGAAATAGTATCTGAAATAAAAAGCCAGTAGAGTGTACTAAGTAGTTATGTTTGACTGGTCAGTATGTCTTTGAGGAATAGAGAGTACATTAGGCAAAGTGCTCTGTTCCGTTTGGTTAGAGATTGCACTGTCAAGTTCTTGCAAGAATTCTGATCCAGATTTGCTAGTTTTAAATTTTTTTTTTTTATTCTTGATACTGGATATTTGTGTGGCAGTTGGAGAATAGGAGAGTGTTTTCAATGATTGTCCTAGTGAAGTGAGTGCTACGGTGAAATTTTCAAGTAATGTTCTAATTGTGTCTAGTTAGCCACAATTTTCTGACATTATAGCGCCTAGAATAGTTATCAAAACTGGGGAAGGGGGATTTGGAGTTTTCTATTACCGACAAATCTTCGACAAGTTCAAGAACAGAAAAGTTATCTTCTTCTACCAGTTCATTAGCCAATTCTGCCAGTTTCTTTTGTAATGGCAGATCATGAATCAGAAAACGTGTGGTTATTTTTTCGGAGTAGAAAGATACAATTACTTTAATACCCATGACCGCCTTTAATGCTGGCCAATTCTTGAGCAGTATCGAAATGATTCGTAGAGATGAGTAGTTTCCTATGGTTGGTGCTACTCATGTTATCCACGTGTTTAAGAGTCGTGACTCCTGAAACTGAATTATTTTTCAGAATTTTCGGATAGGCCTTAGAATTGTTCCTTCCGGAACCTCGAATATAAGAGTAAATGACTTAACTCCGTGCTGGGAAGCGATTTGCAAATCTTCTGAAATATTTAATTGCAATTTGAAGGGTACTTCCTCTCCATAATTTTAATATGGCATTCGCCATATTAAGTTGGGCAATTTGCTCTACATGGAACTGAAATTAAGAACGCGAACAATGCTAGAAAGAAAATTGTTAGTTCAGCATGGAACAAAATAGTTGAAAAATAAAAGGACAAAAAAAGTAATAAAGAGAAAAATAGGTTATTTACCCAAATTGGAGAATAATATTAAAAGATAAAAAAAGCACTTTACTACCTTTGAAAAGCCTAAAAAGAGGAACTAGATTAATTAACTTCCCACTCCCTATCTCTTTTTTTCTTATCAACACATTGTCAAAGTTTGTAGATATAGCGAACTCCTGTCAATATCGTAAAAAAAAAAAAAATTTAAGAAATTCCCATGAATTAATAATTATTACTACACAATTAAATATAATGTGAAAATTATAGATTAGAGCACCAGAAAAATTTCTATCAAATCAAGATCATCAAGATGATTACCGGTTTATATTTTTATAATATTTTTAATTTGACTGGAAAAAATGCTTGAATAATTTTCAAAAAGAATTACTGGAAATAAATTTCGAGACATTCGTTTAATTATTAGCAGACAGAGGGTGTCAAAAATACGCAGATGTTCAAAACAAAATTAATTAGGTATGTAGAAGATATATTATTTTCCCACTAATGATTACCTTGAATCATTTGTGGGTATTATGTTTCTTCTAGCACCTTCTGATACATACCATTTGGATTCTTCACAGCTATACATATTCATATCAGTATGGTTCAATTTTATGTTGAATTTTTCCCCTCAAAATTTGAAAAAAATTTCAGCATAAAAATGTTGAATTTTAAAAAGTATTTCAATTATTTTCTTTTTTACATAACTTTTTGAAAAATTGCTTCCAACAAATCTTAATATTTTCGTTTGCAAATTCACATGCTTTGCTTTTTTTTTTTCCACGATTTTTGAAGAGTTTTTTTTTTTTTTTTTTATTTAAATAAAGTTTCCTACTGATAATACTATTTTAATTTTAATTTTTTTGTTATTTCACATTAATTATGTTATACTGAAATTTAATAAAAATTATTTTCTGAAATATTCAGGTAGTATCTTATAAAACATTTTTTTGCCCTGGAAAAAGTTTTTTCCCTTAATCTTTGACTAAAAATTCAGAAAAATGAAGAGATTATATAAAACATTTATATAATTTATAGATGTATCCCAGCTGTAATTACAATTTTAAATGTATTTTAATTATTAAGAACATTTTAATTTATATAATTGAAATAAATCTCTATCTACGGAAATGAATCTTCCAAAAAACATAAAATATCTTCTCATGAAGATATAATAATCAGAAAATTCAATCAAATTTCAAAAAAAAAAAAAAATTCTGTTTTGAATCATTCTTTTGATCTTCTCCAACCATCGATATATATATCTACAAATAGTCTTCGAATTACTAAAAAGTTCATTTTTATCATCATCATCATTAGCGCAAGAGCCCCATTGTGGGCCAAGGCTGTCTGCCTACTGGCAAATTACGAGAAGAAAGATGTTTTTATTTTTTATGGAGTAGGGTTGTCAACATTACGCTCTACGTTCAACAGCCATATTAGACCTGGATGTATGGTTTTAAAGTGGATTCCGAACCACTACAAACATCCACGGCACCACCGGGACTCGAACTCGAAACCTGTGGCATCGAGCGTCAGTCACTCGGCCATCAGTCCCCCTTTTTATCATGTTGAAAGAAATAATTACAAAGTCCTCAAATAATAATTAAACTCACACGCTTTGCTAAAACGAATAACGTTTTTTAAGCGTATTGTTGTTCAAATGAAGTTTACTATTGATAACGTTACTTTAATTTTAATTTTTTTTTTTTCAAATTAATTAAATTATATTGAAAATTTAATGAAAATTATATTAGTATTATTATATGAAATAATTATGAAAATATAAATCTTCCAAAAAAATTCTACATTATTTCTAGCATGTTCCCATTTTCAAGCAGATGAAAATTATGTTGTTTTTTATGTTTTACAATAAATAGAAAATTAATGGATTTCGTTTTAAATCATGTTCATATACGCAAACTAGCAAACTATAGCATTTCTAATTAAATTTCTAAAAACATTTTGATAAAAAACATATTAAATTATCAAGATTATATAAGTAAAAATTTTACAGCTTTTTATTAGAATAATAATCACAGATAACAATAGTAAGGGAAATAAACAAAGAACACATCGATGTAATAAATCATTGATATGCTAAATTTTATTTAAAATAATTATCATAAATATAAACCTCTTACTATCTAAAAAGAGATCTTGCAAAAAATTTTACAGAAAAATAATGTTTCTTTCTTTATTTTATTTCTTTATTATAAATTTTTATTGGAAGTCTAGTTTAATGGAAGAAATACTTTTTGTGCAGTACATTCCTTCCTGGAGTTATTGGCGATTATTAACTATAGCAAATTCCTAATTACCAGGTCCTATGTTAAAAATAATCAATGACTTCTTTTACTATTGAAAATTGCCTATTGAAGAATGCGAGATATCTGATATAATATAATTAAATTAAGAGATTGAAAATTCGCAACAAAGAAAAAAAAAATTTAAGTAATTTTAAAGTTGGGATTCTAGTATACATGTGTGTCTCCAATGAAAAAAAAAAAAAACGAGATGAAGTTTAGAATTTCTAGTACCTCCTGTACAGGTCTAAAAAAGCATGAAATCAAAGACTTCATTTCCAAATAAATATGAATTTTCTAGCAACATAAATTAACGCTGCAGGTGAAAATTGGAGAGTGGAGAAAATTTATAAGCTGCGAATATGAATGAAAAGTTATGACTTAGTAAAACTTATTGGTGTTATTTTTTATATTTTTTTATTAAAGTAAACTCTTTTAACTATTGCAACAGATTTTTAAAAAAATACTGGAATTCTGGCAATTCTGTCTAAATTTTTAAGATCTCTGTGAAAAAAAATAAAAAAAAAAAAATCAATGTTTTAATATTTCGTAATTTAGAGTTTATTTCGCAACATAACTTTTAAATAAAAATCCAACTTTCTTTCATTATTAAATGATACTTTTATAGAAAAATGCTATTGAACGTTTAATTTAAATTTGATTTTTAATTAAAATTAAAATAAAAAAAAAAACTAATTTAAAAAAAAAGGTAAAATGCAATTTTAATTGAAATAGTTTCTAAGATGCTCAATGGTATAACTATGAATATGTATGCATTCAGAATGACGTAATGACGCAAAAAAAATGTTAAATCTTGAATTCTGAATGTATACATATTCATAGTTATACCATTGAGTATCTTAGAAACTATTTCAATTAAAAATTGCATTTTACCTTTTTTTAATTCTTAATATATAAACAAAATTAATTTAAATAAAATTCTTTAATATAACTGAGTATACCAAATTCCTTTTCGGTATTTATAATCTTTATTCATGAATAAACTTTATTAGATTAAGGAAGACCCTACACGTATAATGAAAAACATAGCCAGAGACGAAGATTTCTATGTCGAATAAAGAATAAGTAATTATTCTTACTATAGTTGATTTTTGCTATTATCTCAAACTCAGAGAGTTTCAGTGTCAAACCGTATCAAATAAATACTGGTGTATTTTTCAGCACACAGTTAAAAAATAATTATTGTTTTTCAATCATAGTGCTGCCATCTCTTGTCTGAATCATAAACTATGTATTTAAACAGACACACTAAAAAGCTCTTTTTTGTTTATTTACATTATTAATGTAGAACAAAAGTTATCGTTCGGGAATGATACTGACTCCTCTGAAAATGTTCCCCTGAAAAAGTTCTAGAGATTATCCTAATAATTATTTTTAACTGGCTTGAATTTTGAATGAGTATATTATATACGTAGATATTTTATTTTATATAAATAGCTAAGTTAACGACAATCGTAAACACTCAAAGTATGCAAGAAAAGAAATTACTTTATAAGAGATTAAAGCGTAGCAAAAATTACATTATTTAACAAATCGTATGTATGTCTTATTGTCAGCACAGTATTTTAATTAACAGCATGACTTCTGTTGCAAAATGGAAAAGAACGTTTCGTCAAACAAATACATTTCAGATAATTTTATGTGTTATTTTATTTCATTCATTAGCTTCAATTTTTATTATATACATTCATCTTGCATGGTTTTTTGCTGAAGAAGAAAAAAATATGGTATGATTTTAATAAAATTTTTATTTAAAAGATATAGTATTTTTTCTCAACTAAAATTTGGTTAAAATCGTAGCTAAGAAAGATTAAATGTAATTTTGTTTTATGTGTGTTGATATTACTTGCTGTATCTAATGTCATATTTGCAAATCTTTTATAATTAACGAATTTTGTCAAAACCATTCACAATCATTTAATTATTTATATTAATAATATTTATAAACTTAAAATTTTTTAATATTTTGTTTTGTTGTTAGAACAATAAAAGTTAGTTTTATATTAACATACTTAATTTCCATTTTAAATATCTATTTATTCTAAACTTTTTTGTATGTATTATGTTATGAATAAATTTGTATTAAAAGAAAACTTTGTTAATAAATTAATAGTAATATAATTGAGGTAATAAAATATATAAGATAATAAAGTTTTATTTTTTCATCTTGCAAAGTTTTTGCATAATGTGTTAAGTATTTACATATTAGTTGAGTGTTTTCATATATCTAGATAGTAAACCACAAATAGCTGCTCATTCATTAATTTTTAATATATTTAAAAAAATAATTAAGCTTTTTCTGAGTTAAATAATATTTTGTTTTGATTGTTTTGTAAAAGTGTTAAAATTTTAAATATCTTATTATAATATTCAGAATTATTGATAAAAGCTTTCTATAACTTAAACATGGTAATCATTGACAATTTTTGTAGAATACAATCATAAGATGAATAATTTCATGAGTATTTTTTTTCAATTAAAAGCACTTAAGTAATCTTAATATTTAATTTTAAGTAAAATTTGATTGTTTTTTCGATTAAATATATCATTTTAAAAAGTTTATATATCTAATGAAAAAGTGAACTGAGAAAATTGTTCATTATATATACATAATCTAAACATGATAGAAATATCTATACAGATTTATGTTAATTTCAAATAAAGATATTAATTTTTGTTTGAAAAAATCAGTTGTGAAGTAACTTACTTAAAAGAATATAATTACAAATATGTGTTTTTTTACTTCATATTTTCTTTATATTTGAACAGATTATTAAAAAAAAAATTTTTAATTCAGATTCTGATATATTTTCTACTTTAGCAATTTTCATTTAAAAAAGTTATCTAAGCCAAAAATTGACCTTGGATAATTTGTAGACTGAGATTTTAAAAAAAAATTTTTTTTTTTTCTTCCCTAGGGACAAAACTAATGAAATACATTATTCACAAAAAGATTTTATTTTTTGGAATATGCGCTCAGTTCTTAATGTATTGTCAAGTCATGTGATTTCAAGTGATGAAATATCTCTTACGGGATGGTGGATGGATCATGCACGATGGGATACAGATATTCGGTGTTTTAATCAAAAATGGACATTATGTTCAAAGGTAAAATTAATATTTGTTGCTTTAGCAATTCAATGTTGTTGTTGTTTTTCTCTCTCTTAAATTTATTTCAGTTGTGTATAATAAAAATTGATCACTGTTTAATATTTTTGTCATAAAAAGAGTGGATATTGTGATGTTTCATTTTTACAGTCTTATTTATACTCATTGTAAATAATATAATATAAGATCTTTTTAATTTGCATCAAACCATCTTTGTTAATTATAATAGTGATACCTTGAAACACCTCATAAGTCAAAATGCTTGTATCTCAGTTAAATTTTCTCAATTAAATTAATTAAAATGAAATTAATCCCCCAAAAATCACTTCTATATATTATAATTATATCCTATTCTATTACTTCTATATATTGTATTTATTTACATCTTATAAATGTATTTAAATTCTTAAAATATTGCTTTTATTTGAGAAAAAATTATTTAAAAATTTAAAAAAAAAAAATTATTATTATTTTTTCTTCCCCTTATTATTATGTTTTTTTTCCTGTAATGTTAGAATCTCTTTTTATATCAGTTATGCTTGAAGGCAAAGATAAAAAACATTGTATTAATAGGGCATTATAACTGGTAACTTTATCTTGATTGTAATATTGGCTAAATTTTTTATCACTGGCATTTCAAAATTTTAAACTGAGGGGTAAGAAATTAGGAAATATAGTTATCAATAAGAACTGCACCTGTCTATTGTGCAATGCTTTTTTTTTTACAAACAAACCCTTAATCACATTTATATAGAAAAAGAATCTAATTTTTTTTAAGCCCCTGGAACTTTTAATTTTATCAGGTGTTTTAAGATTTATCCTCACAAAAGCTAAAATATTCTTTCAAATTCTTTTACAATTAATAGTCTAGAATGTACTGATTCCATTTCATTTATGAAGTTTAAATTAAATCACTTGTGTGTAATCTAGACTTTCTTCATAATATCAATTGTATCTTACAGGATTTTTGTTTTCTGTAAAAACTTACTTTTCAAAAAAATCATATTTAATTTATATGTATAATCATATTTTTACATTATGCATTAAATGTGATGCTTCTAAAAAAAATACTTTATGTGTTATTTATTAATAGCTTACATTTGAGGTAACATTCATTTTTTATTAAATGTTACTCATACAGTGCTCTTCCTTAATCATTACTTATATTATAGATTGTGATGAATTTTTTTAAATAGTGTTTATTTTGTTATCTTATTCAATTTATGATTAAAATATATGTGTACTAAATATTTAAATTCTATTCAGTTTATTTCTTCAGTTTTATTCAATGTTTTTCATAAAATGTTACCTAAAAATAAATTTTTACTTCTTAAAAATTTCAAGTAAAAAAATATGGATGCATGATTAAAAAGTATTGTACTTATAGTATTCATTTTTGAACATTTTTTTTTAAATGTAGTAAAATAATCCTCTGTTTATTAAGAATTTAGGCCATTTGGCCCTTTTCTTTATTGATTGCTTAAACTAATTATCTTTCTTTGCAAATAATTTATAAATTTTATAAAAAGAGTAAAACTTGTGATAATAAATTTTCAGTTATAAGAAAATAAAATGTAAAAATATATTGGATGAATAGAAATTTTTCTTTGTGATTTTTAAGTGCTTTAATTTGTATATAATTGATATCCAAATAGCATCATTTGTAATATTTTTCAGGGATTTAGCACTGTTTGTAAATCTGATGGTATAAGAGCTGTTTATCAGTATGTGACATTTTCGCAAGAATTGTCTATAAATGGCCTTGAATTCTCTGTTACAGCTACAGCAGATCAATTGGAACCCCAAGTAAATTATTTCCCTTTATATGTAAACACTTTCAGCAGTGAAACTATACCATTGTTATAGATATTACAGTTAAATTTTACCTATCATTCCTCTCTTTATATAGGACAAAAACTGCAAGAGATAAAAAATATAACTAGATATATATTTGAAAGTGTAGATATGTATTGTTTCTTCATATTTGTGGAATTCTTATTTCTAATCTTTTATTTAACTCTATAAATTTATCTAATGAGATAGAAAGCATGTTCGAAAGGTTCTTTTGAAAACTCTTAATTTTAAATTTACAGTGTAAAAGGCTGTTGTAATAATTATTAAATTTTTACCATAAGTTGATATTGATACAATTTCTTTTATAGAAAAATTACTACTTAAATAGCTGATTTTATTTTCTTTATTTCCTGTAGGCAATAGCTGCTTCCTTTGGAGCACTTGTTTTAATTAAACTGAACGATGGATCCTTTGAAACTATTCAGTAGGTATTCTTTTACTAAACTGCATTTACAATTTAGTTTATTAAATGCCATGTTAATAATATATTCTTCACTTTAAAACTTATGGGTGGTAAAAATTAGTCTCCTTGTGTGTAATTTTATTACCTGTATTAGACTTTTTTGAAAAAATCACTTTGATTTTGCTTTTACTTCATAATAATTATATTATTTACAAATTCTCTGCTTTTAGGATACAGTTTCCTTCAAATATAGACCCACTCACTATGAAAAGTATCAGCTTCTCTGCAAGTCAGACATCAATAATTAGTGTTACTGTAATGCTAATGTGTTATGGTTATACCGGTAGTATTCACTTTACTGATCCAATTTTAATTCCTCATGGTAAGAATGACTATTTCTTGAATTTTATAATATTTATACATGCTATTTTAAATTCTAGTATTTAATTATTAAACATGACACTTTTTACATCATTATTCTCATATTATATTGTTTATTTAACTTATATGATATTTTATGTTTGAATTCAGTTGCTATACATATATTTAAACTGCTAAAAAGTAATTTTTTGCTATTTTTCTGTCATTTTTATTGTTAAATATATCAAATAATTTTGTAAAACATTGTTAACACTGACAAAAATTTTAACTTTCTGAAGGGAAAAAAAATTTTGCATTCATAATTTTTTGTTTTTAAATATGACAAATTCAATCTTCTCTAGGAATTTTTTTATTATATTGCTTTATGCACTTTATGTGCTTCTTTTTAACTCAGGATCATACAATTATATCTAAATATTATTTTATTATTCATGAGAAATATGTTGATATAACTAAATTGTAATACTCATTATTATGGTTTAAGCCTTCATTAATTTTTATTTATTTTGTGCATTCATTGATGTAACTAATTTTATCTGCTTATTGTTAAAATAATGTTATATAAAAACATAAGATGAATTATTTATCGTCAAATATAATTTTCTCATTTTATTTTAGTTTCATCTTATATCCCAAAAAAGAGAATAGTTGATGTTTGTCCAGCAAAAATTGTTAAATCGCATCCTTCCTTGAAAAGTAAAACGGAAGAAATTTTTAAGGCTAATAATAAAAGGTATGTATTAGAAACATATTTTTTAAATTTTTTTCTAAACATTTACATTGAGACATTTCTATATTAATGCATGTTTAACCATAAAAATATAAACCTTACTATCATTCTTATTTCTTGATGCTAATGAAGAAATAAAAGTTAAGCATCAATATTTAAAAGTACAAAGGTTATACTTTCCAGTTCAAAGAAAAAATATATAATTTAATTTCTTGGTTCTAAGTAATTTTTCTGACAAAATTGTTTCTTTATTTCTCTGTTTTGTTAGCAAAGATATATCTCATGTGCTGTTTTCTTATTAGTATTTTTTATTATAGAGTATAAAAATTAAGGATCTTAAGTGATAACAAATTGTAGAATTGTTATTGTTTTTATATTTTTATTACATAACTGTCCTAAAAAAAATATCCAAAAAAAAATATATAAATATTTTGTATTTGTTTGCTTTCATAACAATTAAAACTTTTATTCAAAATTTTTTTTTTTTTTTTAATTTCACTCTAATACGTTAATTTCTTATTTAAATACATTTTTATTTATCCTTTACAAAGACTAACCATTAAAATAATATGTTCAACTAATTAGTGTTTTCTCAGTAAATTAAATTTATCAAGTTGTTAAAAATGACTCACTTTTAAGTTATTAAATTAGTTCTAAGCATTTAAGCTGGTTTAGCTTGTGATAATGGTATAGAATTAATAGCAAAAACAGGAATATTGTGTATATAACTTATTTATGTATTTTGTCAATGTATATTCATGATGCTCCTATTCTGTTTAATCTATGACATCAAACCATTAAATAGCTCGAATTTATTTTTCTAAATTAGCTATACATTCTAATTTGTGACATAATTAAAATTTAACTTAATCTCCATTATTTTTTTATATTGTTTAGTCATATGCGAGGATATCATAATTGTATATTTAACACCTTTTCCAAATGATTTATCTTAAAAATAATCTTATTTAATTTCACAAAATAAAAATATTATGTACAAATTTGTCTTTAAAACAAAAAAATATTTAGTGAAGTTTTGTGAAGACTTATGATTGATACAAGTTAAATGGGATATATATATATATATATATTGAATTTATTTTTCTAGACACATTTTGATAATCAAAATTTTGTTACTTCTGTGAAAATTTACTAAATTCGTAATTTTCTTATTATATTTAATACAATTTATAATTTTGCAAAAATTTGTATATTACACTTTTTTTATGTGAAAGAAAAATAATTGTAGCATAATAATGTAGTGTGTAAATAATATTAATGCGGACATTATGACAGAGACAGTAATGAATTTTCAAAAATCGCATTTGTCTTTTATAAATTGGAGTATGTATGCTTCTAGAAGACATCATAAACTGTAACGTTTGACACATATAGGTAATTTTAATTAATGTAGAATAAATCGAAAATCATGGATTGCTTTCATGTGTTTCAAAGAGGAAACTATCTTTTTCTTGATAATAAGTTTTTCTATCTCAATTATTGCAGTGCCTTAACTAGATCCATTTTTTTCAACGTGTAGAAGTTATACTACACTCAATTTCAATTCAATTTTTAAATGCATTTCCAGAGCTATTGGTCTGTTTCTAGAAAGTATGAAATTATAACCTTTACATTATAATAGGAATTCCGTTTTATATTGGAAAATAATATCATTAACTTAAGTCAGTGATTTTTTTTATTCAAAATATATATTATTTAAAAATGCATAAATAATTTTTCACAAATGTAATGCAGATTTTGTGATAAAAGAATTGTAACTGTAGTTCTAAAAATTTTTGCATGCAAGCCCATTGTTTCGTACAGTATTTTTTCTTTATTGGTTTAGATGTAATGATAATTTTTGACTTGTTGTTCAGTTAATTCGGACTATACCATGAAATAAAAAGTTTTTAAATATTTTTTTGTTTTTAAAATAGAGAATTCCTCATTAACACTTATCTCAAACTTTTAAAAATTACCTATTTCAATCTTTTAAGCACCTTTTATTTAAAACTCATTTTTAATATATAAATTCAAGAATTGTCTTTAAACAATTAACATTTAGTAAAAATTATGTATAGCATTTTTCATAGTCCCATTCCAATGTCAATTTATGTGATCTAATCACAGTAAACACTTCATTTATTTAACTATGTTTGTAAAAAAAAAAAAAAATCCAGAAATTGTACTGTTCTGTACGGGGGGTAACAACAGCCAGATGGTAACAGAACTGAGATGTCAGCGAAAAGAGCAGGAAATTTTATTGATCTCACAAATGTAATGCAGATTTTGTGATAAAAGATTTGTAACTGTAGTTCTAAAATTTTTGCATGCAAGCCCATTGTTTCGTACAGTATTTTTTTCTTTATTGGTTTAGATGTAATGATAATTTTTGACTTGTTGTTCAGTTAATTCGGACTATACCATGAAATAAAAGTTTTTAAATATTTTTTGTTTTAAAATAGAGAATTCCTCATTAACACTTATCTCAAACTTTTAAAAATTACCTATTTCAATCTTTTAAGCACCTTTTATTTAAAACTCATTTTTAATATATAAATTCAAGAATTGTCTTTAAACAATTAACATTTAGTAAAAATTATGTATAGCATTTTTCATAGTCCCATTCCAATGTCAATTTATGTGATCTAATCACAGTAAACACTTCATTTATTTAACTATGTTTGTACAAAAAAAAAAAAATCCAGAAATTGTACTGTTCTGTACAGGGGGTAACAACAGCCAGATGGTAACAGAACTGAGATGTCAGCGAAAAGAGCAGGAAATTTTATTGATCTCTTAAAGTCAGGGAAATTCATAAAAATATTGAAAAATTAGGAAAGATTGCCTGAGAGCATGTTGCGCCAAGAATGTGCGCGCGATCGGGATTTTGTAGGCAAACACGCTTGGTGGCTTGAATCGCTACTCATTTTACGGCAACTTTACATCCCGTTTTTATGAGGAGCTGCCCGGTTTATGATTTTATATTTAAATGTGCCATTCACTAGTATGTGGTGTATGTCTTTTAATTGTGCTCTGCTTGTACTCGTTCTATTATTTGTACTTGTGCTATTTGCTACAGACAATTTAGAATAATACGGATTTTAATATTTTATGAATTATTTTATTATTAATAATGATTTGTTAGGTATTAAACTTACATTGTTTTCTTAAACCTAATTTTACAATCCTTTAGCATTTGCATAGATTGGTAATTGTTATTTATACATTTAATTACTGAAAATTAAGGCTAAGTTGTTATTTAATCAATTATTCTTTAGCATATGCTTGGAATACATACTTAATTTATTATTTGTTTGTTTAATTACTAATTCTGCTCATCAATTGGGCTTTCATTATATGTTTACTTAGAGAGGAAAAACGAAATTCAATGGTAGGATGTCGCTTTTGAAAACACATTCAGGAAGAATTGTCGTTCTCCATTTCATGACGTTTTGCTGTTTCTTTTCAAAAATTTCTTAAGAACAGTTGTTAAAATTAATCATGAAAATCTCTTTTTAGAAAAAAGTTAATGTCACTCTTAAAAATAGTTTAAATTAAATAATTGATCTTTATTTATTTTAGTAAAAGTGGTTATTTTGTAATAATTCAAGTGTTTACTTTAATATACTGTTTTAATAGATTTTGGGGGAATGCTCATTCTGTTTCTTTTTCTAATTATGTGTCATAAAAATATATTATTTTTTTTCATATTAAATAACTGGTGAAAGTGTTTTAAATAAAGTATATTGTACACATACTGTGATTCTCAGTATGGAGAAAAGCCAAGAAACTAATATAATTAGTAGTCTGGCTTTCAGGAAAAATTTTTACAGTTTCTGTTGTCACCCTCTATAAACAAAAGATGAAGTTAATATACAGAAAAAATGCTGAAGAGCTGCTATTATATTAACATACATTTTTTGAATAGCTAGCTAGAAGTCTAAATTTTTTGTCCATTTTATTTTTCCATTTTATCAAATAAAATCTTGCGGAATATTATTTTTTTTTGAAGACACAAGTATTCTCTATAAAATCTGAAAATAATGCTTTTGTTTCATTCTAATGAAAAGTAATGTGTTGAAATATATAAACTTAAATAACAGCTTAAAAAAAGATGCATAAAATTTTGTGTATGTTTTTCTCGTTGTTTAACTTACACAGTATTATATTAGTAATTTTTTTTTTTTTTAATTTGATGTTTGTATTTAGCATTAAAGATCACTATCATTTGATTACTCTTGTGACCCAAGTATCTATGGAAAGATTGGCTATTCTAGAAAGAAGTCTTCAGTTATGGGAAGGTCCCGTATCTTTAGTAATATATGTAACAACTAAGCGCTCGGAAAGATCTGCTTATGAATGGCAAAGGTAATAATAAAATAATTTGCATGATGATTCAAATGATTGCAAAGGTACATTTATAAAAATTTTGTTTATATTTGATTAGTTATTCCTCATAAATTCTATGAAGTAGTTTAATATATATAGTTTTATATAAAAATTCACTTGTATATAGCTGCTTCCAACAAATCTATTTATCAGAATTTTGCCAAATTTTCAGATTTTTAATTATTTGTATAATCAAGGCAAAATATTTATTATTATCACCATTTTCTGCTGACATGTAATATTAATATAGCATATTAAATGCAGCCTTTGTCTTGAAATGTTTTGCATGTTTAGTAATATGAGTAAGATCTTTACATAGCAGTTTGGTATAGTTTTACTCCAGCCTTCATTTGTGTGTCACTTTTGTTCAATGAGATAAGCAGCTTACATCTTTGTTTGGGATTCCACCATTTCCATTCTTTGGGAAACATCTCTTTGTTTTGAAACAACAGTTTTCATGCAAGATGTAATTTCTTTACCAAATCAAATTTATATAAGGTATGGGCTTCTTAGCTTTTTTGATGAAATTATCATTAGCCAACACATTTTTACTGGTGGGCCCATATGATCCCTGGATGTGAAATCATGTGATTTTTGGCTTGAGTGCTATTTCAAAATGTTGGTCGCTGTGATCTCATGTCATTGCTGCTAAAGATTGCATATGATGTTACATGAGTAGTATTTCAAGATATAAGTTGCTTTCAACAGTTGTAAATGTTATTTTTATATTACAAGCTGTATCAGAATATGGTGGGAGTAATTTAAAACATGTTTTGTCTTGTTTGCATCAATAGTTTGATATTATGATTTAGTTAAGCTAAAATAAAATGTCTAGATTTTCCAAACTTTTCCTTATTTTTTTTTTTCCATTAACTCTCTTATCCATCATGTTTAATTTTTCTCTACACATCTTCGAACAAGCAAATTTTATTTATAAACGTTACTTACTTACTTGTATATGATATAGAAAACATTCCTGTGTCTAAAAAATAAGTATAAATATTTTTGAATTAAACAATAAATGCTTAAAGCTATTGCAATATTGTAGAATTTATTCTTTATCTTCAAAGTGCTACACTTGACAGAATATTTTATGTTATTAATATGAAATCAAAGAAAAACCTATATTATTTTTTTGATACAATGAAGGCTATAAAGTAGTAAAATTAAAATTTTGCTTGAAGCATGGGAAGTTTTATGCTGGAGTATTTAAATATCCCATTTAGCTAAAAAAAAAAAAAAAAAAGAAGATAACTTCATATTGGTAATATTCACATTGCACTTAATCATCTGTAGGGTGTAAATTATGTCTATTTAAATTTTTGTCAGGACTTCTGGGAAAAAATGGGATACACCTAATATGTTTATAATGAAATTTGTTCATAATTTCTTTTTGCATGAAAACAATTACATGCATGAATAAATAAAATTACACATATGCATACATTAACATGTATAGCCTTGAGCATACCAGTACATTATTACTTATATAGACATACATATTCTGGTGTACAAATGTATGTTTGTCTTCATAAACATACATATGTACATGTTTTTGCATATAAATAAAACCCTAATTTTCACAGTGTTGAATTTGGATAGTCAAAGCTGTACCATTATTTTGATAATTACTTGTATAAAATTTTTGCATTGTTACAAAAATAAATTTAAGAAATTAATCAGTTATTTTTATGATCAAAGGAATTTAATTCTTTTCATTGCTTGGTAAATATTATTTCCAGTGCATGAGCCCCCTCTTTTAAGTATTTATGTTTGATTTTTATTTTATGTTATTTCTTATAGTATGTTTAATCAATTATGTTATTTGATATAATTTTCAATCATTTTTTCCAGACTCTATATACAAAAGAAACTAAAAAACATCAAACTTGCTTCATCAAGTCATGTTACATTAGTTTTTGGAGATTCAAAAAAATGAAGATTATCCCATCAATGCTCTAAGAAATATTGCATTAAAGTAATAAAGAAGTTTTAAAGTTGTATACATTTTAATGTTTATTAATAATTTATGTATTAAGTTACTGCTGGGTGTTGTTCTTGTTTTTTTTTTTTTTTTTTTTTTTTCAGATTTCCAGATTTTTTAAAATTATCTTCTTTAATATTAGTTACTTATCAGAGATCTTATAAATTTGTTTGTAAAATTAAAAAAAAAGGAAAGGCAGTTTACATGAAAATTGATTTTTACGAATGTATCAAATTTTAAGGTTTATAAAAAAGCTGATATATTTAATGAGTTTATCAAAATCACAAGATGAATTTGTGTTATAGTATATATATATTTATTTTTTTTTTGTTCTAATGCAGCTGTTATCGAAGCATTTGTATTTGCATAGATTATTTATTACTATTGTTATTTAAAAGTTACTGAAACTGATTTGATTTCCCAAAAAGAAATTATAAAGAGTGTTAAAATGTGGTTTTTGTACAAGAAAAGATGAAAATTTTAAATGTATAATAAGTTTTAATTAATTTCCGCCCTCCCCCACCCTTTTCTTTTTTTATCAGGAAAAATAGTACGTGTACCACCTTTTGATACCAATTAAAAAATAAGATCTGAAATTTCCATAATCAATTAAAATTTTATCATTTCAAAATTTTAGAAAAACAAATGTTTATTCTTCATTTTGTGTATATAACTATTAATTTAGTGTAGCATGTAATGTAAGAGTTTAAATATCATTCATTCAGTTTTTTAATTAATATTGTTCATGCATTAGTTTTAACTAGGATTTAGTATTATTAATATTAGAATTAATTTGAAGTTTAATATTTTCCTTAGCAAAACAATTTGCTTTCTAATTTTAAAAACTCCAAAATGGCTACAATCATACAAGAAATACATCAATATCTTTATTGTCAAATTCATGAAAAGTTTGTTGAACTTCTATAATAAATTTGTTATGTGAGAAAATTTTCGTAAGTATGTAAAATGGAAAGAACAAATAAAAAATTGAGATAATAAAGAACTTTTACTAATTTTATTCACACATAATAATTCTACTTGAAAGACTGCATTAATCTGGGATTCTATAATTTTGGTGCTCTCTCTCAAACCCATGCTGGAAAACCACAAAGGCAATGTTACTGCCATCTGAGAAATAAAGTCGGATATTTTGAGCAGTTTTGTATTTATTAGAGTTTTCCATCATAAGATTCAGCAAATTTTCTGCTTTCTTTTATTGATTCTCTTACACTCAACAGGATATTCATGCTCAATAATATTATTCTCTGTTACCCTTGATAGAAAAATATGAGACTTAAGAGTTTTAATGGGCTATATTATCAGAAGTAAATAATCGATTAAAGTCTCTTCAATAACAAACATTTAGGATCCAATGTACTTATGTAATTTTTTC
This sequence comes from Caerostris extrusa, assembly GCA_021605095.1. NCBI lineage: Eukaryota > Metazoa > Arthropoda > Arachnida > Araneae > Araneidae > Caerostris > Caerostris extrusa. The sequence continues at coordinate 23,625 of BPLR01002255.1, forward strand.
TTTTAATTTGTTGATGTTTGTCCATTATTATTTTTTTTTATAATCAGCAAACATATATGAACACTATACATTTTTTGGTTGCATACACTTTTAAGTAATTTCCATTTGTTTTTGAGTGAAAGTTATTACTATTTCAATTATCACAATTTTATATATCTAACACTATATGTAAAAATATGCATTAATCAAAGATACGAATTCCTTAAATTTTAAACTTTTATAATCACATATCTTCATTTATCAAATGATTCAAATAATAAATTGTCTGTGTATTGATTAAATTATAAGTGAATTTAGTATTTGTATGTTAATTTACCTTTTTTCTTACAGACAAGTAAAATCTGAATACATGTTTCTATTGGATGCAGATTTTCAACCCTCACCAGATTTTCAACAAAAATTTGCTGCTTATTTAAAACATTCCACTTTTAATCAAAAGACTGCATTTGTTGTACCAGCATTTGAATACATAGAACTTCCAGCAAGTAAGAAATTTATCAAAACTATTTAGATTTTTTTATAAGTGATATTACAAATTTTGATTTTAATTGGTAATACTTCATTTTTACCTGTTTCCAATTTTTGATACTTCTGAAATATATTATCATTTATTGATATCTTGATATAAAAGATAGAAATGATTTTAGTATAGTTTAATTTTATCAGCTGGAAAAATTTAACATTTTCATTTATTTTTCTTCAACAATTAATTGCTCAACTGTGTATCAGATAATAGCTTTAAAAAGTTATTTAAATGATTATACTAAATCTTTGATCAAAAATAGGAAAAAGTTTTTGTGCAATTCATTCAAATTTCTGAGCTTTAGTTTGTTTCAAATCTGGTGGTTTGAGTCATTTCATGTGTTCCATGGCATGTTCTTGCTGTTCATACTAATCTAAGATGCTTTCGGCCTAATTTTGCCTGTTAATTATCCTGATAAACTGGCATTATTGTCTTTTAGGAATCACTCAAATGGCATAAATGAGAAATTATATTATGGTGTAAAAACTTCTTATGTTCTTAGAGAGAAATTCACGAATCAATCTCAAAATCATTAAAACACTCTAAAACATTATAAATCCATCTTGTTTAATAAGAACTCTTTAAACACAATCAGATTTAAATGCATCACTAGGTTTCCTGATGATTTTATCATTTGTTCATTCGAATAAAAGCAAATTATTGCTATGTATGATTTTATGATAGACTTCTATCAATTAAAATCGGTTTTTTGTATGCTTTTTGTACTTACCAGTTGAATTTTTTCTATTTGAAGTAATTAAATTGGTTTCAGTCTTGCTATTCTGCACCATATATCCATTTGTTGGAACTTCTTGACAGTGTTCATTCTGTTCCATTTCTGTAGAGAATTTCTCCGTGAAGAACTCTGCTTCGTGCACATCGTAGATCATGTGAAAAAGTTTCTCGAAAACATTCATTGTGCGAATAACCCGCTAATTAATAACCTTCCTGGTTGCAATCAAATCGGAAATAGATCACAGAAATAGTTACATTTTTTACAGTTTAAAGTGGATTCGAACCACTACAAACACCCATGGCACCGCTGGGACTCGAACCCGAAACCTGTGGTACCGAGCGCCAGAGCGCTAGCCACTCGGCCATTCAGGCCAAAAAAAAAGTCATTGGTCTGGATGACCTTCAAAGCGCGCACCGATTCACGTTGAATCTCTTCAATCGACGCAAAACGGTGTCCCTGGAGTGCTCTTTTGAGTTTAGAAAATAGTAAAAAAGTCGCACGGTGCTAAATCAGGTAAATACGGTAGTAGTGGAACGATATGTGTTTCATTTGTGGCGAAAAAGTCACGAAGAATCAATGCAGTCTGAGCTGGCGCATTATCGTGATGCAAATACCGAGAGTTATCTTTCCATAAATGTGGACTCTTGTTGCGAATAGCTTCACAAAAACGCCGCATAACACTCAAATAATAATATTCCTTGTTGACAGTTTAGCCCGGCGGAAGGAATTCATAATGCACCACACCACCGTAATCGAAGAAAACAGTCGTCATGACCTTGAATTTTGGCGTAAGGTCTTACTTCACCTTTGTCACGATATTCGCTCGACTAATCGGTTGTTTCCGGGTCGTAAGCATAAATCCAAGTCTCATCTCGCATTTCAACCGGTCCTGATAGTCAGGAAGCATTGTTTCACACACTTCAACGCGACAAAAAAAAAAAAAAAAAAAAAATCAGTGTTTCCAAAAAATTCAGTGTTTTCGGTACCAATCGAGATTTGACGCGGTTGAGACTCAAAACATCTTTTAAAAATGGAATTGACCGATCCTTTTGAAATTCCAACATCATCGGCAAGGTCTCTAATTCTAAATCGACAGTTTGCAAGCACCAAATCTTTAATTTTTTGGGCGTGAGCTTCGTCGGTTGAGGTTGGTGGTCGATCAGAGATCTCTTCATCTTCAACGCGTTCTCTGCCTTCTTTGAACTGTTTATACCACTTCTAAACATTTCTTTCCAATATAGTTTGCTCACCGAATGCCTTCTGCAACATTCTATACATTTCCGCACACACGAATATTCATTCCGCAAACAAAATTTAATGCAAGTTCTTTGCTCAATTAATTCAGACATTTCAAAAATCACTTTTAGCGTCTCACAAAGCCAGGCCTAACTCAAACACTAATGAATATTTTGACGTCATATTTCACACAGATGTCAAGGACAGTGCCAACGACCTAAAAAAAAAAATTGAAATTCCATATGTCTGGGAAATTTAAATTGAAAATTGGTTTTACTTTTTTGGACACAGTAGTACATCAATCTAAACATAACTTTGATCCTTCCAAATTTATCATTTCTTTAATAGTTTATTCTTTGGGCCATTCCAAGAGTAATGATGCTTTTCTGTCAATCTGCAATATCTGATTTTTATCCTGTTAAAGGTTTTTAGTAAATTATTCATAATTTAAAAATATTATTGTCTTATACATTATTATTATTTACAATACTAGCTAGCTATAATAGAAATAAAAATTTTAGAACCAAATTTTAAAAATTGGTGTACTCAACTAAACTTGAGAATAATCATTATGCTTCAGAGTTTAATTTGAATAATTAATATCTGTTTAGTTGTTTACTGTCAGAGGTCAAAATGGATGAGCGTTGAATTTTTTGGAATAAAATATGTACACAGAAAGATACTTATTTCATTGGTGAAACATTTTGCATTAATTTTTATCTCCATATCAGGTATTGAAACTAGGAACATCAAGCAAAAGTCCAAGTGAGATCATATATATCTTGAAGCAATTGTTGTATATGGTTGATATTGTATGGGTAAAATTTTAATAATTCAAGTATCATTCACTCATATAAGGCATATTCATTTCAATTCTGCTGTTCTTGCTATTAAAACGTCTATAATAGTTGCTACTGTACCAAATTTTTCAATCAAGTTTACATTATTGTCTTAGTAAATCTATACATTTTAGATTTTTTTTTTTTAAATGCAAAGAATCTTTTAATAAATTTATTAGGATCAGAAAACCATTTCATGGATAGTTTTAACCTGAAATATTTTCAAAGTTTATCAGGAACATATTAACTTTTATGGTTTTAATTATGAACTATGATAGGAAAAAGATTAATGGGTCCAATACACTCTTTTTTTTTCAACTTTTTATATTTTCAAAATTATGTCATCTGTGTCAGCTGACTAAATTCTTTAGCACACACACATATCATATATATATATATATATATATATATATGCATTTTTATCTCTTTTTACCATGAATATTTGCTATATTTGCCACTAGGAATTTATATGTAAATAACACGATTTACAAAATGTAAATGTGAAATTCTGTGTTAATTTGTAAGCTGCTAACTTTCTGTACTTTATATGGTTGTTTTACTCTAATTGGATTTTGCTAGAAAAAAAATTCTTAATATTGGTTTTTAAAAGATAACCGTGGTCTAAATAGTATTTGCACTAAATTTGGTTGAGCTCAATATATTTGATTCATTTACTTCACTTAATTATGGCAGCAGAAATTACTGTTATTTAATTCTTACCATATAACTAAAACAATAAAAAAATTAATATATCTGCAACATTTCCAGATATGCAAATCCTTAGTGTGTCATAATATAAAAATATACTATAAAAAATCACTCATATTCTGTGTCTCAATCTCTATATAGACACTTTATTTTTGCCAGAAAGAACTACACATATTTTATATATTCAATAAAATTAACAGTGTAGGTAAATGAAAACGGTTTTAATATTTCAATAGAAAATAGTAAATGCATTTAAACATGAATTTTTAAAAATTCTTGTACGGGCATATAAATAAAGTTGTGTTTTTGAAACAAATGATTTTTCAAAAGAAAAAAGACAAGTGTTCATTTTGAGTAGTTATTATTTATGCAAAAATAATGCTAATAACTTTTATTTATTTGAATTCTTTCAAATGTTATTTCTACAAAAATGTGTTTCAGGGTTTCTTTCTTTTACAACCTATTCTTATACATATTTCTTGCATTTTCAATTAATTTCACAAAATATTTTAACTGGTTACTTGAGTAATGAAAATCACTATGTTAATACAATTAAGGTATCTTTTTCTCTTTTTTTAAGAACAAATACATTTCACGTACAATTTAGTATGTATCTTGTAATTAAAAATTTATTTTTGCTCTAATGACTATAAATAACTATATTACTCATTTCCAAGAATTGTCCTTCATGTCTAATATATTTATAAAATTTATCCTAAATAGGCTTTAGAATTTGAATGCCTGCAACTCTTTTCAAACTGAATTCCATTTACCCCAATTTAAGTCAATGTGATTGACTAACTATAGTTTTGTTTTTGTTAAAAGTAACTGAGTATGTGAGTATGCCCAATTAAAATCTTTCATTTTGGTGTTATGGTTGGAGAGATACACACAATGCTCGACATCTTGCACATTACTCTCCATTGTGAAGTCTTCTGCACATAATTAATATGGATACCAACCTTACAGTGACTGGTGCAAGAAAAGATCTGAAGTAGGCTGGTGCTGTGCTTCCTTGAAGCTAACTGCAAGGTGACACAGAAAGCTTAGCATGCATAAACTTAATTTCACATCCCTTTCTCACACTCTACAATATTCTTGAATATATTGGTTAAAAATTAATATCCAGTTAAATTTCTTTGCAATTCATCTGATTTTAACATACTGGGAAACCTATTTTTGTAATATTTTCAATTAGTTAAACTATTTTTCCCTTAGTGTTTTTTAAAGAAAAAAAAAGTTTTAATTGAAAAATTGTAGTTTTCATTTGCTTTAAATTAATTTTGTCATGTATATGAATGTAAGAGATATAATAAGTATTCATAAATTATTTTTTTAGAAATTTTAATTTAAATTCATTGTATTTTAACAAAATTTACCTTAAATGTAAAATTTTTAAAAGTTAATAAATTATTTTTCCAGAGAAGTGATAATGCTCCTCAGACAAAAGAAGAATTACTTCAATTATTACATAGAGAAGAACCTTTTATTCTTCCATTTAGTATCCTTTTATAAGGAAAATTCTGTTATTTTATAAATACATATTTTTCTTATTACATTATTTTCTTCATATCTTTGTTTTTGTGTAATACCAAGATTATCTTTTAGAAAAAGGTTTTTCTACTGTGATTTTGATAACAAGTTATGTAAAAATTAATGAAACAAAAATAGTAATATAATAATAATATCAAATGCTACAAAATATTTATTACACATATAAAAAAATTTATATAATGCATGAATTATTTCAGAAAGTTTTCCTTTGCTATATTTTATCAGTATTCAAGTCCTTTACTATTATTAATATTTTTTTTTTTAAATTGCCTGTTTAATTTCTGAATGAATTATTTCATTGTTATTCACAACTGAAATAAATATTTTTACTAAGAACAAATGTGGAATTGATCCAATTTTTTTAATCTAATAAAAATTCTTCAATTAGTTATTAATTGTAGAATCTGTTTGACATTAGTAAAAATTTATCTTCAAATTCAATGAACCATGCTATCTTTGTTAACTAAATACAGTTCATGCTACCATTCATTTCAGTTTTTAATTAATTAATATCATTTGGAGTAGTTAATCAAATTTTATCATTATTCATATTTTCTGCTCTGAAAAGTTTATGTAAAAGTTTAAATTTTAATGTTTTTATTATCAAAATAGATTTTATACAATTTTATAAATATTTTTGTAATTATTTATCTAAGTTTAGCCCATTAGTTCTCAAACTGCTGAGTAAATGATCACTAAGGAATAGGCACTTGCATCTTGCAAATTAAAAATAAACTTATCTTTAATCAGAAAAATCAAACTAAAAATTATATCAAGATTTTTTCATCCTTTTTTTTTTAGTATTATGATTATTACTTGAGTTATTTTATTATCTGTAGGTACTGATACAGAAGCAGTTTGGTTTTTTGCTTAAACTATAATTAAAACATAACTTTTATATATTGAAAGATTGCTTTTAAAAGAAATTATTTATTAAATTTATTACAGTTACATGAAACAATATTTATTCCTAGTTAGTAAATTAGTTATAAAAGGGCAAATTCTAATATTTGGACAAATTAAATTATATTAATTTTAAAAACAATTGTTTAACTATATTTTTAGTGTTTAGTAGTTTGCAATGAGCTCATAAATTGTGCCTATGTTGCTAAAAAGAATTTTACACTTTGAACTTTATTCTGCAAAATATGTGCAGAAATACACACCTTTTCCATATTAATATTTTACTAATTTAGAGAATATTCATTTATGTTAATACTTGTTTTATTATATTAACTTTTCAACCATGAATGGCATAACTTCAATTAGAAATTGCGTTTTTACATGTCAATTTTTTTATCAGGAATTTTTATAATATTGCTGAAACGGTTTTAATTAGTTGCTATTTCAATTTATTATTAATATATGATCTATAATGTTATGAGGTCAGATATGAATGTCAGTATTATGATATAATTATCATTTTAAACTGTTCACTTCATGAGCAGATAGTGTTATGAGTTGTTGAACATGTCTAAAGCTGTACATGTATAGCTTATCTACAAAGCAGATATTTTTCTTCAAGCAAAATAAGAATAATGTAATATAGAATAGTTGATGCACTGGTGTAATTTATTTTGTATACATATGGGGGAATAGTTTTAAAAACTTTTAATTACGTATGTTTTATGTCTTCAATTAGTTAAAAAATTGCAATGTTAATTATACCTTATTGTTACTGTTATCCAAAAAGTTATTGCAAGTTTAAGTTTATTCCTTGTGAAATCTTTATTATTGAAACTCATTAAAATATATTTTTATATTCAAATGTCTTAGTGAATCACATATTCAATCATGGTACAATGCACTTGATACTTATAAATAAATGTTTCATTCAACAAGTATGGATTCAAATTTTAGGGCTATTAAATTTACTGTGTTCCTTTTTTTCTGTGATTCCTTTCTTAATAAAAGTAATTATGCTTTTCTAACAATTATGCGACAGCTTGTAAAAAACTTTTTATCCAAAAAAAGAGCCATTTATTACAGTGGTATTTAAATCCTTGATTTAAAAAAAATCATAATTATTCTTTATTCTGCAAAATATGTGCAGAAATACACACCTTTTTTTCAAATTAATATTTTACTAATTTAGAGAATATTCACTTATGTTAATAATTGTTTATTTCTGTTCCTATACATCATAGGTCTTAAATTTTAAAATGATTACCTTCAATTGCTTTTATTATTATTTTTATAATGTTTCAAATTAAATTCAGAAAATTTTAGAGCTTCAGTTCATCAAATATCTATCTTAAATTTTATGAAATCCTCTAATTATTATTTGACTTTGGTTTATTCTGTTAATCTCTGGAAAAAAAAGATGCTTTCTTTCAAATTATATTGTTTGCATACTACTTATTAAATTAAAACCCTTACAAATATAAATTCTAAATCTCGAATCACATCTGACTTCATTTCATTATTTCGTTGTAATAACTCATGATTCCTTTCTTAATATATGTAATTATGCTTTTTCTAACAATTATTCAACAGCTTGTGAAAAAACATTTTATCGAAAAGAGCCATTTATATCAGTGACATTTAAATCACTTGATTTAATAAAATCATAATTGCTGCTTTTATTTCAGTGCCTATACAGATTAGCAAGTAAAAATAATTTTTATGCCTTAATTCTTTAATTTTTAGTAGAAACAATTACTAACAATATAATGTGATAGAAAATAACAAAATAAAATTTTATTGCTAATGCAATTTTAATTTAAAATAAACTAAAGTGAAGTAGAGAATGCTGACATGTTACATTTTTTTCAACTCAAACTCAGATATAAAAAGTTTGAGAACCATATATTTGGTGTATATAATAGACGCAATAATTATTTTTCAATACTGCTGTAATGTAAGCATTTTCTATGTATTTAACCTATACCAATTCAGGAATATCCGAGTCTAGTGAGGTCTCATAGGATAACTGATTATTGGAAGTGTACAGAGCCGACAAATCATATTCACTTAGTACATTCTGCGATAAGTATGAACCTTATGTAATTTTACGGTAAGTCCTATCACTTTCTTTTCTGCTTTAAAATATCGTGTTACGAGGAAATATGATAAATAAATTTTGCTATTAATGCCAGTTGGTGGCAGTTAATTTGCCAATAAAACTTTAATGAGGACAATTTCCCAAAAGCAAATCCAGTTTATCTAATTTGAGCTAGTATATTTTCAACTACTGAAAAAAAACACTAGTAAAATAATTGCGTGATTACACAAAATAATTTTTGTAATTGTGATTTGAAAATTAATTAAAAATACTTTGATTTTAATCATAAAAAATTTATTGAAATATATATTGTTTATTTTTCTATAGTAAAATTTCAAATTTTACTACATAAATATTTACTCAATTTATTTAATTATAACTTATAATATTGAGAGCAGTTCAAGCAAAAACATAACCGAAACATTGTACTTATAGTTCTGCCATTGTTATAGTTAGCTTTCTATTATCTTTTCAATCTTTCTTTACATTTTAAAACAAATTTTCTACTGAAACAGTTTTCTCTCTTTCTCTAATGTCCTGTAATTTTTTTTCACTGATATATATAATAAATTAATTAAATAAGTTACAATATCCAGTGAGAATCAAGTAGTTATAATCAATGATTATAACTAACAAGCATATATGATTATCATATATGCTAAAATTAAAGTTCTCTGCAATTGATTTAACATTATTGTATTGTAAAGTGCTGGATTTTTTTTTTTTTTTTTAATATTTTATTATTATTATTGTACAGCAATATATACAGACTGCTGGAAAATAACTTTCATCACTAGAAGAAATAGATGGCTCATTAGATCCATATAATTAAGGCAATGGTTTTAAAAGGCATAACTAACTTCACCTTTGTTAGATGCTTATATTTTTGTTTGACTTTATAATTAGCAAGTAAAGTCAGAACAAATGAATTTAAAAAATCCTTAGACAGTTTCGGATATCTGATCTTTCAGTTAAACTCACACTAGAAGTGATTTTTGAACCTTTTCTTGTACAAAATTAACTTTTTCTTATTAAAAATGTATTGTTCGAGATTTTCTTACATTTTTTATTTACAGTAAGCAAGATGTGCTTATGTATTTCATCTTACTGTTAACTAAATCTTCAACAATATTTTAAAATAAACCTATAATACCGCTGACAGAAAAACTAAAAATTAATAAAATCTAAAAATATAATCTTGATTATACAAAGAAAAACATAATCATAAATATTAATAAACAGACCTGATTAATTTAATCTAAAATGTCTTGTATTTTAAAGTTAATTATATGTTTTTTTTTATTAAGTGAAGTTACATAAAACATATGATATGAGAAATTGGTTGCTTATTATTTTACATACTTTGTATGGAAATGTATATACACTCACATATGTGTATATTACACATATGTGAGTGCATATACATTAATCTGCTTCTTTCTGCTTGATAGTGGGTATTCCTTTTATTTCTGTCAATTAATAGATTATTTTTCTTTTCGTATTTAGTAAGACAACTTCAGTTCCATTCTATGATGAAAGGTTTTCTGGATATGGAATGAACAAAGTTACTCACATAACAGAACTTTTTGCTGCTAAGTAATTTTTTGTCTTTCTTTTATTTATTTGTTTCTAAAATGAGTGTTGTGTAGCTTGATAAGTTGTTTCAATGTATCAGAAAAAATATATGTAAACATTGATATGTTTTTAATATAGTAATTGGAATTTCTCAGTGAATAATATTTTCAGCAAGTCACTCGTAAATATTTTTCTCATTGCTATTATATAATATTCTTTTCTGTGGAAAAATTTCTAGTTCAAAATTAAATGCAATAAGTAAATAAGGTTTATAAGTAGCCCTCTATAATGTTCTGAATAGGGTTAAAATAACTCTATATTTGACTTGGCATTCAGATTTATTCTTGTTATTTTAGATTTATTCTTGTGGGTTGGTTTCCTTATGTTAAATTATTTAATTACGTTTTAATAAAGAAAATGTAATAATACTAACTTAGTAACTCGTAAGTCATTTACTATTTTAAAATATATACAAAGGACTGAATTCTATGTTGTCCTTCAACAAAAGAAAATCTCAAAACCTTTTAAAAAATCCAAAACAAGCAATTAATCAAGCAAATGCTCATCAAATTTTCCATGTTCCCTAGGAACTGTTAGTGGCTGAAAAAAGATGATTGCTAAAGGAGAAACTTTACAGTCTTGAACTTCTGCTTCAATTAACTTTATTAATGAACTTCCATTTGATCTTTATATTAATAAGAGAACCTGTGAATACAATTAGAAAAAATCTCTTGGTAATGTATAAAGGAAAGAAGTGAAAAGAAATAGTAGTTACATTTCATACATTATTGAACATGTTGAATGTATGCAATTTTTAGTATTACAATGTCAGTTATATCAAAAATCCTGGAAGAAAAATAATACCTTGTGCCCAAAATTTCTCTGTAATTTTTTTCTTTTGTTCTTTTATATTATTTTACATTAGAATAAATGTGATCCATGGTTTCTAAATCATCGTAGTATGGATATATTGGAGAGATAATTATTCCAAATCCATAGAGTTAGCTATTGATGGGTAAGATTTTTAAACATCCACTTTCCTATTTGCAGGATACAAGCGATATTTCATAAGTAGTGCTTTCAAGCGTATTTCTTCTGCTTTATCATATATAACATTTTTTATGAGTAATGATGTCTTTTGGGATATGATTATATCCTTCGATGTAGTTTTTAGCTAGAGAGTCTAATTCATTCACTGTTATTTCAAGCATGCCCAAAGACAAAACAAAAGTGATAGACGATGTTGTTTTTTTATTCCTTTTGAAGCTAGGTGACCAAGAAATTTTATGAACGTGTTGATTGAAAATTGCTATTCCTGAATACTTATAGTACTGAAAGGCTGTTCTGTTAAATTAATATAATCATGAGCTGTGTAAACATGCGGCATGATAAGTAATAAAAAAGAGTAAGAGCCACACTTGCAAAGACCCTGTTATAACAGGAATACTTGCTTCGAAAAAAATCTGTTAAATTTTTAATGGCTGTTATTGAATATTTTTGAGAAGGGCCTGATGGCCGAATGGCTAGCGCTCTGTACCACAGGTTTCTTGTGCGAGTCCCGGCGGTGCCATGGATGTTTGTAGTGGTTTGGAATCACTTAAAACCTTAGGTCCCGGTTTAATAAGATCGTAGAGCGTTGGAGGGGGATTTTTACTTGCGTCCGTAGCATATGTTCAAGCTACACATGACCCTGGGTAGTGCTAACTGAGTAACAACTTGATTGCAGCCCTTACTTATGGCATAAAGATTGACTGTCTGTATTGCCAGCTACATTATAACAGCGCCAACATATTTTTCAGAAGTTTTGGAAAGCATCAAAGGCAAGAATGATTTTTACCTCCCCCAGTGTTGTTTCTTGTGAAATTGAAATAGGTTTTGCATTAAGTAGATTGGTAATTGTTTATTTTGAAAACTAAGGTCATAAAGGGAAAGGTGGTTATAGGATTTGATCAATTGGTGGAAAATTTAAAATTAAAAGAAGAAAAAAGATATATGTAGCTTATCCAAAAGGGTTATGAATCTTGTCTGTGAGGAAATCGGACACTCCAATTTTAAAACTGATGAATTAGGTTTAAGACATGCAGAATGAGGAGATGATCATCAAATAAGATATGTATAATGTAGATTCTTTTCTACCACCATTAACTACATCTGGTATAAATGTAATTAAAATGTTTCTTTGTGAAGAATTTGGATAGAAGTCCACTTAGGTAGATAGGATGCAAAATGTAGTGCGATATAATATAGGATGTTAAGTGTCTGTAATCTGGTATTACTTGCCGATATGAAAATGTGTGGCCATTGTTAAGTGAACTGCACATTATTGAATTGGCAATTTTGATTAACTGCCAAGATCTCTATCCCCATCAATTATTATTATTTATCCCTATCATCAATCTCTTTGATGGCGTTTAATTTCTTCACAGTGTTTTCTTTAAATACAGTAAAATGATCTTGAGAAAAAGATAAGGCTTATAATACGAGAGTATTCTGTTTCCAAATAATATTAGAATTATAAATTTGAAAATGTTGAAAAGATGTTTGTTATTTGTTGGAGAAATTCACTGCTCTGCATTTTTCAGGTTGCAAAGAGATTTTCCAAGTCTCACACGAGTTAATTTGTGTAAAAAAGTAATTTGGAGATTAAAAAAAAGCTTTATCAAAAATTATTACTAAACAAAAAACTATTATTGGCGTCAATCAAACATTCTGTATGATCTGAGATAACTTCAAAAATATATTTCATGTAAATAACACACAAGAAGCCACTCAAAACCCTACTATACTGTACGCCGCGAATGGAAAACTCTTATCTCGATGAAAACATCGAGATAAGAGTTTTTTAACAAAAAAAAAAAAACTTGTTATTGATGAACTTGAATAAACACTACACTACTTGTGTTACCTATGTGCAAAATATTGAAAATTAATCCATTTCATCAAACAGAATCCTATACTGCAGAAATATTACGTTTCCAAGAAGAAAAAAATATTCATATTTTTTCCTCAATAATTTTATGATGGAGGATAGATATAGTAAAACTGCAGTTTTTAAATTGCTTGACACGTATGATAAAGAAGGAATTTGCCAGTGAGTGAAAAAAATAAGCATATGAAAAACCAAAACATTTTTAAAGCATTTCGAAAAACGAAAAGAATCTTCTTGTCAACCCAATTGTTTACTGTCAGATAAAATTAAAAGGAATGACTTCAGTAATAGTGATTTGATTGAACGAGATACAAGTAAATTGGCTTAAATATTTGGATCTGTAATACAAAAGTATTATTAACTATACAAATTATATTATTCTAACAGGTGAGGGCCTCTATTATGAATGACTTTGATGATTTTATGAATCTTGCCAATTTTTACTAGCCTTATCACAAATTTTCCAGTGTTGAATCACTCATCCCGATATTAAATGCTTGAGCTGAACCGAAATTCTTTTGTGTTTAATCTAAAGATAGTGAGACATTGGTTTTCGTGATTGAAAATTTAATTTCTTTTTGCCCTTAACAAAAGGCCACATTGTGCTTTCCACCAGGAAACTTTGTACCATTGAAAAGGTTATCTTATTGTAATTTAAAATTGACCACATAGACGTATTGAATTCAGCGTAAGACTCGAGGGTTTTTCCTTGAATTATGTGGTTAGTTAAAGAATGGAAGACCCTAGATCAAATAATTGAATTTCGTAGAGATTTTAATTCTTGATTGAATATGTAATTCAGCAGGGAGGTGATTACTATCGTAAAGATATGAATGAACAAAAATGTCTACGTTGGATATACAAGAATGAAGTATGAATGGGATTATTCGTGTGGATAATACTTAATATTTGTTTTCAAAGGATCTAATCTATGAGTGTAGGAACTGCTATTAAAAAGGAAGAGAAGCCTATAACCTGATGTCTGCATTAAAAATTGCCCAAGAATAATGCATAAATTTGAAACTTGAAGAAAAATAGCTTCGAGCCATTCTGTGGTAAAATGACCTGTAGGAGCATAAATATTGATAACAATAATTGTTTTGAAAGGAAAGTGTATAAGAATTGCTTGAATTTCGTTTTCAAACTGTGGTAAATTCGTGAAATGAAAGGATCGAGTAGGAAAGCTAGATTGTATTGCAATGAGCAGGTTTCCCAGCTTTTGTTGCTTGCTCTGGTTTTCTGTAAAACTGTTTTTACAAAGAAAATGAAAAGGATCGTCATTGCTAATAGTCTGACAAGAAGATAGAAATGTGCTTTAGCTTGTTGGAAGTACTGAAGTTTTCAAATCCTGCGAGAAAATTCTCATTTTCTACTTTTACTTTTTTTTTTTTTTTTTTTTTTGTTATCTTTTACTTTTGTTGATGGGATAGTGACTGAACCAAATCATTGTTGTTGAATTACGTGCGTTTTTAATGAAAGAGATGTTGCTATATGATGGGTGAGTGGAGCAAAGGATTCTTGAATGGATTTTTGTCTGTAGTTCACACACTTCCTTAATCAATAATTTCGTTTATATGATCTTGAAATAAAGCTGTAATTTCACTCTTTGTAATATATTCAGAAGTACTATAAGAAGGACTATTCTGTTTGGGCAGAGTAAGAATTTTTATTTGTTGAGTGGTAGAGACATCATCTAATTTAAAAATTCTTGAACTTGAAAAATTGTTTCTTGTTTTCTTTTACTGCATTCCAAGTCTGTGGTTTTATGGGTACCTTCACATAATGCACATTTAAATAATTGGGAAGTGCAGGAGGAAGCATGATAGAGATAGGAAAGAGCTTTATAACGGGTTCGACTCCAAATTTCAATTGCTTGCAGTCCCCATCGCAATGTTCTCTCATTAACAATTTGAAATTGACCTTCATTCAATGACTGCAGCAATTTCTGTCGGGTTTGGCAGCGATTTTGATTCACAAGCCATGAAACTTGTCTCCTGTCCCTCTCTGTTAAGAACTGTTTTCGATCACAGTTCTGGCATCATATTTCATGGCCGTACGTATTACACCTCTGCTTGTAGACACGTTGAACAGTTCACTGCAAACATAAAAAAATCTGGCAACTGTACTCGCTTTATGACCATAGGCACGGTCAAACACAATAGCCCTTTTAACCACTTTGTCACATCCTTATTTATCCATCTCTAAACACTAGTACCGTTTGAAACAAAAATGTCTCACTGAATGTTACAGCTTTATGATCACAAAGAGACAGTGTACCTGCGGTTGGAGAAGTGACTCGACCACTGTTCTATCTGTAAATGTTTAACGACTCCTCTGTGCTTGCACTCCAGGGTGATTAATTTTTGTCCGGATAGAATATAATCTCTCAATGGTGTCATTTATGGAAATGTAATATATAGAATACATAGAAATAAGATAATATCAAGATAGCTGACACACTAAGCACAAATAAGAAATATTCTATTAATAAAGTGTAATGCAACTTAAATTTTAAAGTCAATAAATTATGTTTGTCATTAATTGTGACAGCATAAATATTTTTCTACTCTTAACAGAAGAAGCATACTAATTTTGGTAGTATTCATCAGTTTTCTCCTTCCATTCTAAAATAAGCATTATTGTCAACTATGTAAAAACTGAAGTTAATACTGAGACTTCATTGCCATGTTCCTCAAAACAGGATAAATAAAATCCAACTGCTACGATTAAAGAATTCACAGCCTGACTAATGCCCTCGTCATCAAGAAAGTAACTTTGTATCATACTATGCCCCTCAACATCTTAAAGTTTTAATATACACACTCATGCGCATAAATTAAGGATAATGAAGTTCAGGCAAAGAAAGAGATAGAAGCAAAACAAATTTGACTTATTTGTAAAGTCTATTTATTAAACAAAAGGTAAAGAGCAAAAAAGATGCTATATGTTTGACATAATTAATAAAAATTGCGATTTTACTCCTGGAGCAAATTTCAAAAGAACCTATTTACAAAAAACAGTATAACATAGTTAGTATGATGGTTAATATGGAGTATGCCTCCCGGACGATGCAATACAGGCCTTACAACGCCTAGGCATGCTGAGTATCAAATTATCAATCTGATCTTGGGGAATATTACACCACTCATCAAGCAATGCCCTCGAAGTTCCGGTTGACAGGTGGGAGGGTTGACGGGCTGCAATTCGTCGGCCAAGCATATCCACACATGCTCTATTGGATTCAAGTCCGGTGAGTATGCTGGCCAATCCATACGTGTGATATCCTCCAATTGAAGGCATTCGTCTACAATGTTTGCACGGTGAGGACGGGCGTTGTCATCCATAAACAGAAATTCAGTACCCATGGCGCCCCGAAACAAACGTACATGTTCCAGAATGACATCCCGACAGATGTGGCTTGTCATCGTTACACTTCTGAACATGCAGGTCAGTTCTGGAATCAAGAATAATTCCTCCCCAAACGAGCCATCCTGCACCACCGTAACGGTGTCGTTCAATGGTGTTCTCTTGGTGGTAACGGGTACCTGGCGCTCTCCATATGAAAGTCCGGCGAGAATCAGACTGCAAACTAAACCTGGACTCGTCGGAAAACATCACACAAGACCACTGTTGCGGTGTCCACAATGCATGCTCTCTATTCCAGGTTAATCGCAGGCGACAGTGAGTTGCGGTAAGTAGAACACATCTGACAGGCCTACGAGCATATAGACCAATGTGCCCTAAGCGTCTGTACACGGTCTGCCTTGAAACTGTCGTACCGGTAGCTGAAGAGAGCTGACGAGACAGATCTGTTGCTGTGCTCCGTCTGTTTCTTTTGGCAGTTACTGCTAAATACCGGTCCTCATTCGGCGTTGTAATTCGGGGGCGACCTGTGCTGTAACATCTACTCACATTACCATCATCTTGGAATCGTTGCCAAAGCCTGGAGATGACACTCTGGGTGATTCCAAGTTCCTCGGATATTTCCAGCTGGGTACGTCCACATTCTAGTCGTCCGATAATTCTACCACGTAAAAAATCATCCAAATGCTTCTTTTGTGCCATAACTATGCGGTTATTGCACTGAATGGCTTTTAAAGCGCTTGTGAACAATTTTACTTCTTTGCCACCATTCCTTATACCCCTCTCTTACACTCTCGTCATTGTGACGTCCTATCCGCGCCATCTGGTGGTTTCCTGTAATTTGCATATTCTTCTTCAAGATGTGTGTGATAATTCTACAGGTGAAATTTTTATTTTAGAGTTGAATTTCTGTGTGATTCTGAATTATCCTTAATTTATGGACATGAGTGTAGTTCTTACAGTTATTCCTTCCTTCAGAGCTATAACAAGTTGGTTTAAAATCATTAAATGAGTATTTAAAACTATGACACATCTAACTCAGTGGTGGACTTGACAATCAATATCATACACCTTTTAGGTTGTTTTTTAAACTAGGATGCATATACTTGGTTAGATCAAAAGCAACAGATTGGCTGTGGCTATCGGAAAATATCATGAAAGTTATGTAGCATATGCTATGTAATTTTATTTATATTTATCATACATCAACATAAAAATTAAGAAATGAATTTAATAAAATCTGTGACACTGCATTATTTTTATATTTGTGTATGATTTCTGTGTTTTGATTTATTGATATTCATAAGCAATTTGTTTTTATAGACAACAAATTAAATATCATTGGCTTTGTTAAAATAATACATGATGAAATAATTCAAGCAAATCGATAAAGGACTGCATACTATCCTGGGTTAGGAATCACTCTTTTAGATATATGGACATTTCGTTCAAAAGTTTGCTCTTATAGTCATTTTTATGTTTTGCAGAAGATCTTTTACCATCAACTCTATATTTGTTTTTTTCAATATTAAGATACTAGAAACATTCAACAATTTGTTATCTTTGAAAGTCTATAAGATCTTGTTTTTTTTCATCCTATATAACAGTATGATATTATGCATAATTACCATTAACTTATAATAGCAAAATGTATAATTTTGAAAAATATGCATAAACATTTATTAGTTTTCTGAATGAAATGCACATTCAGAAACACCACTTATATTGGTAGGTGTTTCTGTTATTTTGATACTCCCAGGTTCCATATAATCCCAGAATTTTAGAAATCAAATTTATGTCATTTCTTCATATTTTAAGGCTGAATAATGAACATACCTAAGAATATTTTCTAATGAAATGAATAAAGCAAAAAAAATAATTTTCTAAATTAAATTTAAGATTGGGATTTCAACTAGAAATTAGCTTAAATTGTGGAATTTTAAAAGGTATAACGTTTTGCAAAAATAATTTACCAATAAAATGAACATTGTTGCCCTTGTATTTACCTCTACAAATTTAATTTAAATGATTATTTTGGAAAAATGTTTTTTTCTTACCGATGAAATCATAGCACTCATTTATCGATCACAAATTATAACAGCTAAGAAAGATGGTAAAAATATTAATTCGTCAGAAATTTTTTTATAAATATCTATTATATATTTTTCTTGTATTACATTTATTTTTTATGTATATTCTGTTTCGTTTTGTTCACTTGGCTTCTATATCCTGCAAAACAATGCATAAACTGTATTTCCGTTTTCTTTCTTCTTACTGTTAATTTATTCGGTTTTACAATTTAATGGTGATTTATTGATAATCTTTGAAAAATGGCCCGTTTTTTTTTTTTACATAATTTATATATACATTTTTCTGTTGTATATTATCAGCTTTACATTTACTGTTCTACCTGATGTATGGGTATTGCATTTACCACACAAGATTTCCACATATGCTGTTGAATTTCTCCAGGTTTGTAGCTTTTATTTTCAAATTTTTTTTTTTCGATATGTAATCCTCCAAATTTCTTTACATGAATAATTAACAGTTATATGTACATTAATTAATGTCTCTAACATTTTTACGATATTTTCAATAAATAAGTGCTTCTGTAAAAGAAAAAAATTTAATAGAATAATTGAATCTCTGAAATAATTATAATAAGACAGACAGCATCATTAGCCTTAATTTCAAGTTGCTTCATATATATATGTATGTGTGTTCCTTGATTTGAAAAAATTAGGAATAATGTATTACTAAATGTAAATATTATCTTTAAATGATAAATTATATTGCTGGCAATGTGAGTTTGAATAAATTCAAATGCACATTGCCTGCAGTAAAAATAATAACATCCAATGTTGATTATTATGTAAAATGAAATTGTGTTATTATTGTAAATTTTATTTGTCCTACTTGTCAATGTAGGATTGTAGAAAACATATCTCAACTTGTCAAAAGAATTATTCTTTAATATTTTACACTAATGTGTAAAATCATTGCAAAAGTTATAGTAAAATCATTAACTTAGATGGTAGAAAAGAAAATGCATTTAAAGGTCTATAAATTTTAAAAATCATGAAATATATTGATTGCTTTAACCTGTCATAAAAAAAATAGTTGAATTAAATTAAACAATTTGCAATTTTTCAAGTTGTATTAGAGCATATTTAAAAGTTATGAATCATAATTTAAATATAATTAAACTTTGCTATAACTTTAGTTTTTATTCATTAATTAATGTGTTTTTCTTTTTTAGAATGCTCATCAGCGTCTACAAAATAGAATGGAGAGATTTGAATTTATTGCTGATATTATGAATAAATATAAAATTGGACAGTGCTACAAACCATGATTAAAATTTTCATCCATCCAAAGCTATTTTCTTTTTTTTCCAAATTTTGAATTAAAAATAAAAACGATTTATGTTCTTATTCTTTGTTCAGCGATCTAACATTTATATTTACAATTTGAATCGTATTAAAAAAAAAAACTAAATTATGTGCTTACTCAACACTGTTAATCTCAAAAACATGCAAATATTTAAAGATGTGTTTGATGGGACACATGAATTATTCTAAATTGCTAAACAAACTTATGAAATTTACAATATTTTCATACTAATATGTACATATACACATCTGAAAACTTTCTGAAATTAATATACATATTATTCTTTTAAAAAAATAAAGCAGCTAAAATTGTTTTATAGAAATCATTTTTAATCAGAGCTGACATCCATTAATAATATTCTGACATTATCACTGGAGAATGATAAGCAGATAAATGTCTCCCATTTTCTACTGAATACATGTGTTGCAAAGGTGAAGAATTATAGTTTAAAACCCTCGACAAACAGCAACTGAAGGGAAAGAGTTATCAAAGTAGAAAATGTCATTTTATGATGTGACATTTAATTATTTTGCTGGTTCTGCACTAAGCATTTGAATGCTGCAAAATCAGTTTCCTCTGTACTATATTACATGGACTAATTTTCGTGGCACAAAGCCTTAAAATAACTTATTAAAGATGCGCTTATTCCATTATATTTAGTCAGAAGCCTGATCAATTTTTTTAATTTAATCTAAGAAAAAATAATTAAAAAAATCTGAACAGTAAACAGTTAAAATATTTTAAGTCATATTATTAGTGTTATAATATATAAAAAATGTGGCATCTTTCTAATTTGTAGAGCATATATATTATATGATAAATATTTAATGCAAATTAGTTAATTATTCAATTAAAAAATTAATTTGATATCTTATCAATCATGATATACAGCAATGGTACTTGAACCAATATTTCACAGACCCTGTTTATGAAATGACCATAAACATCTTATTTTTTTTTCACTCTTTAAAAAAAAGTATAATTACAGACTGTGGATGATGGAAAAAAGATGTGGTTAATAAATGTGTACTAGTTTGAGAATACTTTTATATAATGTAACTGTAGTGAAACAGTGCAAATGAACTATTTGGTACCTAAATGACTATTGATCACTTAATAAGTAGATCTATAAGCTTCCCTTTTTCTGTATAAAGGTAAGATTTGCCACATACATAAATTATTAATTGAAAAAACAACATATATTAAGGTCCTACACAATTTTATTCAACAACACTTTTACATTAACTTTGCAGACATATAAAATTCAACATTACTACAAAACCATATATTACAAGCCACTTTCTTGAGGTCACAACTAAACATGAGATACCCCATGTTTTGATTAAGAAAAGAGTCATTTCCAATGTTCTTTTCACATATAAAACACTGCTACAAAATACAATGGACCCACAATTTATAAATGCTTCTTCCAGTGGTATAGCTTCAGTTTAACCACTTACAACAAAAATGCATAAAATCACAGGAACTACAATACAATACTGATGGCATATACAAATATGCTACATTCTCTTTGAGAAACATTTATGTATTGCTTTTATTACTGTTATTATAACAGTGGAAGAACAGAGCTACTTGAACTTTGTTAGATATTTTGAAATTGTGACTATAAAATATGTGGTTTACCACAATCTGCATAGCAGGTACAAACAAAATAATGAACAAGATTATCAAGAAAACATAATTATGTTGAAATGCAATAATTAATTTTAATTAAAATTAATAAAAATATTTATTTTAATATACAAGTCATATAAAACATGCAATCTTTTATATATTTTATAGTAAACAATATTTGGCACACAAGTTTCTTTCATGCCACAGTTTTTATTTTTAATTTTGAATATGAAAATTATTTTTAAATTTAACACTTTATAACAAATATAAATTTATACTGTATTATAACTACATTATTTTAACGAGTTCTAATTAAATTGACTAATCAAAAAAATTTTAAAAATGAAAATTAGCAATGAATCCAACTACAATTAACCTTAATTTGAATAGTTTCATAAAGTTCTACGTTGATAATGCTTTACAACTATGTTAGCATTCATACAATAAAAAATTTGTTATATGTAATCATTTCAGTGAGATTTGTAATTTCTCAATTCAATTACAATGAGATATTTTTTTTTAATATGCTCATAAAGTTTAAATATGTATTACAATATTCTTTTCATAGAAAACAAGGATAACTTCATATATTGCATAAGCCAATTATTCTTTTTTTAAATAATAGTAATTCATAGTTTATAAGATTTAAATGTTATAATATAGTATACTAATTAATCTTGTGTACACTGTAACTTTCTACTTCCAAAATAGTGACATTAAAAAAAGTGTGAAATTTCTCAGTTAATTTAAATTATGAATTTAGTATTACACATCAAAAATGGTAAAATTATCATCAAAGGCCACAAATTGTTAAATATATATATATAAAAATTGCTACTCCTTCAAGCTTTTAAGGAATTTATAATTTTGACAACATTTAATATAAAACAAGATAAGAAATAATATCTGTATAAGGTTATTAGTTACTGCAATACAAACAATATGAGAAAAATGCATCCATTTGAATTAAACGGCAAGAACAGCCAATTCAAGCATTATACATATAATACTTGAATTGCTGTCTTAGAAGTTAGTAGTTATTTGCTTCATTAAAAAGTTTAATTTACAATAAAATTCAAATAATTTCTAAAATGTATTTATGTTGAATAGAAAATGTTCACCATTCATATGATCAATTGTTTTTAAAGAATTGAGAATGAATAGAAATTTATTAAGTAAATTAATAGAACTTCTATTTAATTTTTTTCACTTATTTTATAAAATACATTAAATTAATAACTTCATGTGATTTATATGCTTGGTTAAAACATTAAACAGTTGGGTTCTATTGCTAATATTTCAATATGATTCACATAATACTTTTACTACGATTTTGTATGAGGTAGACTTGGTCAAAAGGTAAAAAAAAATATATTTCTTTATTGAAAGAAATATCTAGTTTCTAAGATTTAAAAAAACTTTAAATGCAAAATAATAATAAAATGACAGATAAAATGTATAAAGAAACTCAAAATTTATATAAAGAAGTTAATAGTTTTTAAAGGCACAGATTTCACTCATTTAGAAAATAGGCTATGTCATTTTGAAATTATAAACTATATTATTAAAAATAAAAGCAAAACTTCAGAAAAAAATTTCTGAACATATGTAACACACCAAATAAAAATAAAAATATGCATGTTTAAAACTAATAAATTAATTAAAACATCTAATAAATTTTAATTTTCTTTGAATATCAATTAATTGCTTAACATGGCCCAAAATGAAGAAACCAGCTATTGCAAAAACTTATATAAAAAAATTTATAATAGCAAAAAAATTTTTTTAGAAATAGTTCAGGTTTCTTTAATACTAACCAAACATTTTGTAAATAATTACAATAAAATAAATAAAACTAAAATAAAAAAATTTATATTAATTTTAATAAAAAGTTTAATAATGTTATACTATATACAATATATCCTTTACTATTATTTTCATTCACCAAGAAAAAAAAATAATATAAGAATAAAAGTAATAAAGTAGTATCGGATTTAAAATTAGAAAGCGTAAAACAAATTTTAATCTACTACGAGAGAACATAATAATTACATGATCTACATAAGAATTATCCATCCATCAAAAATATAAAAAATTAAGATACAAGTAATTACACAATTCACAAATAACTGAATAAAACTTTACAACATTAACAAAAGTATTTTGTTAATAAAAAATTTATCTTTAGTTACATGCATATAAATTTTAATACATTATAATAAAAGAAATTGTTACAAATAAAAAAGTGGTTTGAATTTTAAATAAATAACACTGCAATATTTTAAGTTTTTTTTACCAATTATAATTCTACTGTAAATATTTAAACAAGGATGGTAATAAGTTTTTAATTAAAATTATCATCAAATATTGATTATAATACAAAGAATAATCCTACCATAAAATCATGAGCTCAAGATTATTTTAATATCCAAAAAAAATATATCTTAATATTTTATGTACATGTCAATTATTATTGATACAGAAAAGTTCCATTTGTAAAATAATTATTTCGTTTTCATTTATTTTTGTAGTTTTTAAATTTATAAAAATGTACAATAACGACCAATTTTTAATATTTAAAGAAAAGTATTACTCGCTTTTAAAAAAAAATATTACTTCTTTTAATAAATTTTAAAAAATCTTGCTTCAATGATAAATATTCTTGTTCAAGAAACAAACTGAAAAAACTGTCTGTTCAAGACTTGTTAAATAAATTAGAAACCTTGCAAATAAACTGAAGAATACAAAATATAAGAAGCTTTAAATACATTAGTAAAACAACACTTTTTATATAGAAATTATTCAAATTATTCGAGATTTACTTCTTTAAATTAAAGGATCTCAGAGAGACAATTTTAAGTCTTCTTTCAATGAACAAAAAATATTGAAAAAAAATGATACACTAATTAAATAATTTACTAAAAACTATGAAAAGGAAATGTAAAGATAAAAGCAAAAAATAAAATTAATGCAAATTAACTCATTTAGAAACATTTTGCAAAAGCCTCTGCAAAAAATTATATTCTCAAAAGTAACAAAATTTCTTAAAATATGGTTTTATAATTTAAAATAAATTTTGCATATTTTTATCAGTTTATAACAAATAAAAATTATTTCATTGAAATAGTCTATGAACATAAAACATTTTTTCCATTAGAACATTTATATTGGTTAATATTAAAAAAAAACATAAATATAAATGAACTGCTTTTAATTTTGCATACTTAAGAAGAAAAAAATAAATTATATAAATTAACTTTAGTGTGAAACTAAAAGGAATGAAAATTATAACTGGATAAAATAAATAAGTAATGATTTAACTTATATATAAATAATAATTGAAATTAAAATAATTGAAAATATATAAATAAAAATTTTCATAAGAAGTTTGAAAAATTTCTCCTTTAAACTCCTATGAATTGTTGAACAATCTACCTCATACCTTTACTGAGAAAAATTGAAAGCAATTCTTCTAAATATTAAAATACATCATATATATTAGAAATAATATTTTTTATGACTATATAACTAACACTATAGCATGTCACATTTTATTAATAAAAAGGATATACCTGAGGGATATTTGCATACATGATATGTAATCAGTTCGCTTGAATAGTTTCATATGTTTAGATTTAACAGCCACTTAAAACTTTCATATTTAAATGTTAATTATATAAACAATCAATGGAATATAAATAAACAAGTAAAATGTAATAATTTTATTATTTTTCTTGTATTAAAATTAAATGCAAAATATAAATCTTTGTTCATAATAAAAGTTAGCTGTATTGTAAAGTATAAAGATACTTATATTTTTAAAGAAAACATTCACAAAAACGAATTTTAATACAATCATAACATATATGAAATACTTTACATTAACTTACACAACTTTTAATTTGTTAAATATAATAAAATTTTTATACATAGAAAAACAAACTTTAAATAGTGAGCAGATATAAAAATTAATCCACCTATAAGGAATGCACATTCTATTTTTTTTTTTTTTTTTTTTTTTAATAATCATTTTAAACTATAACAACAACAATATATTATTAAACGAAAAAACAAATAAGAAAACTTTTTTAATGATTTATTTAACATGAGAAAATAAAAAAATATTTTACTAAAAACTTAAAACAATTTATTATAATTAGTAATTTCTATAAGAGAAACATCTGTGACATTTTAAAACTTTTATAACATCTCAACATAATGCTAAACATTTGTAGCCATGCATAGTGAAATAATGTTTATTGCTTAAGAGATCCACAAGACCAGTTGGTCTTGATACACTAACAGTGAAGTCAATACACATAGTGGAACACACTTGAGACAAAAAAAAAGGGACACCCAATATTTTACAATATGCATTGTAGTATTGGGAGTTATTTGTTAACCGAGTTAAACATTTGAGATATAAGGGTTATAAAAAGTTTATTGCCTTATTCGAATATTTGCATATTTCTTTAGGAAGATAGTACAATATATCCAGTACCTTTAACTATAGGTTATTTCCCACAGTATCAGAAAATTTTAATAAATATGCAGCGTTCAGTAACATGTCAAAAACATTACCCCAAAATTGACATATATTACAACAATCATTCATTAAAAAGTTATATAAAAACTATATCTGAAAGAATCTGTCAATCCCATTAAGCCACATCTATGGCAATCTAAAGTAATACAGATATCTTCACAGCCACACAAATACTTAAATATGGTATATCTAACAACATTAAGCTTTGTTTAGCTCTAACACCACAACTGTATATTTATTGCTTTTTAAACACAGCGTTGCTATGTTTTGTTTACAAAAAGTTACACACATTTATTTTGAAAGCTTATATGACATAATAATTATTATTAAATTAAGCTTACTCTGAAATATACATTATGTACAATAATATGTAAAAAGGCTTATCCATTTGTTTCAAACAGATAATATTTAATTTATTTTATATAATAAAACCAAATTTAATAGCTTTTATGAAAAAAATTTTAAAAATAAAAAATAAGATAATTAATAAAATTCGTAATAAAAATTCTCATTTTTAATTTTTAATTTCAACAGCATATAACATGATGCATATGATATATTTGCTTTTTCCCTGCAGATTTGTTATTATTGCATAGAATATCTTAGTTTTGTGTCTCTAATACAGAAAAATTTTTTTATAGAAAATATAAATAACTGCTTAGCCTAAGAAAAAGATTGATTATAAGAATAACAAGTTACTCAGTTTGTTCTAATGTTAAAAACAGGTAACTTGAAAGAAATATAAATTAAATTTTTTTAATCATATGTTTGTTTTTTCCGGTTTAATCCATTTTTGCAATATATTAAAAACAATCTTTTTTCAAAGAGTCAAGCAGACTTTAACAAAACTCCTCAGGAATGCTAATATACACTGCTATGAACTTTTAAAATAATCATGATTTATTTAAATGTGAGACTCTTCAGGATTTTAATGTAAGACATGAAACAATATATGTCACACAACAGTATTTTACAATTTATAGAGTTATTGATATCCATCAAGTGTTAAAAATTCATCAATTTTCGATTTATTAAACATAATTTACCTACATAACTTTTAAACATTAGCATGTAAACTCTTTTTACTAAAAGCTTAATGAAATTAAAAATTTGTATTGAAGAAAATACGCAAATTAAAAAATAACCAACCAAGAAATAAAAAATATTTTGACATCCAATAGTATTCGGAAGATCACATTTATAAGTTGCCTATTTTTGTAATGTACAAAAATTATTTTCAGTTCTTTCAAATAATGTACAAAAACCATACATTTTCACAAAAGAAATATTTCAGATCATGTTTGTGGAGTAAAAAACGTTTTGTTCCCTCACAATTATCCAAATCCATTGTTAACACTATAGAGACAAAAATAATGGGACATAAATTTTAACAGTAAAAATAACAAGAAACCCCTTTTAACTTCCTCAAAAAGTGATCAATATACAGGCAACCCTTAAAAAACAGAATATTTGCAAACATATTTATGAAACTACCTTAAATTGAAATAGTTCAAAAATTTCAGAAAATCCTTTTACAAAACAGTATTTCTAATGCTTTGCTTTATTCTTTGGAATAAGGTAATCTTAATAGATATTTTCATTTGAATATATATGTCAATATAGATATATGTCATATAGATATATGTATTGATATATGTCAATATGATCAATATAGATGTCTAGAATAGAAATCAAAATTTGTTTTCATTATGAGTAACTAATACGTTCAAACCCTTCCCCATTTTACATATATGAACTAAATAAAATAAAGTATTTTTAAAAAAGCAAAATTTCTTCTTTTTGGAATTTGTAGCTTCTGCTGTAGTAAAAAATAATAACTTTCCAAGAAATTTCATCTAATTAAAATTAAAAAATAACATTGTCTTAAAAATTTAGTGATTAGAAGAGATAAGGGGCCAATATGTACCACTTTTTTTATCAATTACTGTTTTTTCTTTAATTTAAAGAAGTATCTCATATATATTTTATAATTTTGGGTACATAAACCTTTTTTCATAAACTATTTCATTGTTTTGAATTATACAAAACTGTATACACAGATTTGGGGTTGGGGGAGGATCTAAAAATCACATATCAGAGGGTTACCTGTAATTAGCATAATATATAAATGTATTCAAAAGAAAATTAACACAAAAAAAAATCATTATTTTGAAAATATTTTCCAAGAATGTTTCTTTGCAATTCACCTTTTTTAGTCTAAAATTTGACAAACAAACGAGGAACTGAAAAGTTTCGTAAAAGTTTTTGCTTGCAATAGGATTTTTTTATGATAATTGTTTATCTCAAAAGCACAAAAACAATTGTTGGTAAAACAATAAAAAAATAACTTATTCTGAATATTAAAAAATTGTTCTCTATTGGCTATTATTTGATTTATTCATGATAAACTTAATATACGTTTTTGCATGACATTACTATAAGTACATTTTTTTTAAATTGTAAAACAAAATAAAACAAAATGACATACAAAAATTTCAACTTTCTGGATTCAACTGATTGAATCCACTATTCATATGAATAAGAAACCATGATGATTGAACGCTGTTATGATTCTAAACATCAGAATTTACTAATCTTATATTAAAAAGTTAAATATCTTTTATAGGAAAAGTGCACATCTTATGTGCCTATACAAGTTTATTGCTTTGAAGGATGAGAAATGTCAAAAGTTGCTAATCTTACATATAAATAAAATATTCCAACATGAAATAATATTGTATATAGAAGAGCATGTATACTAATTTCCCAAATATAATAATGCAACTAAAAAGGAACATTAATCATAATGATACAATGCAACATTGCTAAAAATACTGTTCATCTGACAAATGAGAAAATGTCAAATTTGATGCCAATGAATATATTTTTTTTTATAAAAATTACTTTTTATATACTATGGGCTTAGTAAATGTATCTTAATACACTTTCAAATTAATTAATGGAAAATGGCATATTAACAAAAGTTCTAAAATTTTTTTAACAATGTATCATAAAATATATATTTGAAAAATATAATTTTTGACACACAAAAACAATTATTCTTCTAATCTAAGAAAAACATTTTTTGAAACCACTGTTTCATGCCTATTACCAAAAATATGGCTTTAAATTTTCTTTCAAAAATTAGACATTAATGGCAATAAAAATACATGAATGAATACATAAATGTATGACTTATAAAAGTAATTTTTTTGGAATACCATTATCAGCAATTTGTTACTAATATTTTACTTCAAAAAACAAATATTGCCTTTTTCATTTCATTATCAGTTAATAACACACCTTTTTATGTTTGTAATAAGTAAATAACAGAAATACGTGCAACTGAATTCTTTCTGAAACCACTTTACAGAAAAAATATATATATACTTTTATAAAAAAGAAAGTTTTAAATTATTTTTGATAAATAAATGACATTAATGAGTGAGGTATTATTGTGTGAATTCAGTTTCATCCAAAATTGTAAGCTACGCATTAGAAAATTTTGTTAAAATGACAATAACAATCATTTTGAAATCTTGCACATGTGGAAATTTATAAAATAATATGTATCAGCAGGCACTTTTCATTAAATATAAGAAATATTTTTTCAGAAAATTGCTGACTTCAAACATCTTTTGAGAATTAAAGTAATAAATTTCTTACTCAAATTAATCATATTTTTTAGATGAAAACATCTTTATCTTTACACTCAAGCTCTAACCTTCAGGTTTACAGGACTTAGATCATCAGAAAATTAGTTTAAAATACTGTTATTTGATATTTTCATTTTTTTAATCCTGGAATGTCTTAGAGTTAACATTTATATATATATTTTATATATATATATATATATGTAGAATCAATTTGTATTATTGGTGCATTTTTAAATGAAACATTAGTAATTAAAGTATAATATTTTTTTAAAAAACCTTGCTTATTAAAGGGATGTTGATATATAAAGTATAATTAAAAAAGACTTGAACAAAAACTAAGATTTTTGTAAGTATCATGACTAACAGTAGGAATATATTAAATATATTTCAAATACAATATTACTTACTTATAATAATTTATTTCATTAATATTTAATAATAAAACTCAAAAAATTACAAAACCTACATGAAATAAAGTTAAAATGCATCCAACAATACCTGCAAAAATGTTTTGTAAACAGGAATTTTTAAAATATCTAAAAATTTCAGATTCTGAATGGAATTCAGGCACATTATCTTACACGTACAAATATAATGGCCTGATAAAAAATACAAGAAGCAACTTCATCACAAACTATAACACATTCCATATATATCATGTATTAATTGCATTAATTAGAAAACACACAATTTGAAAACATTGCATTTCTGTAACAAAATAAGCTCAAAATTAGTTATTTTGATACAATTTACACATATTTCACAGTAAGCAATAAATTAAAATATTACAAACTTGGTTTTTTTTTTTTTTTTTTTATACAATTTCTGCTATTAACAAAAAAGCTTGGCTTCTGTGTGCAGAAAGACATTTAGAAGACAATTATCACTTAAAAGACAACATGTCAGACAGCTATCTCTTGAGGTTTCCGTATTGCTAATATTAAAGTCTGCCATGATATGCTTTGCATAATCAGAATTGGCCCCTACAGACATTGTATCACTTGTCTAATCACTGGAAGACGGCACTATGCTATTAACTAACACATTCATTCTAAACAATAATCACACAGCATATGCACAGGTTTAGGTTAGACCTAAAACCACATTAAAAAACAGTATAGAATCAATGCCAGAAAATGCAGATAATAATCCATAAGTATATCAGAAATATATTTAAAGGATTGCACATATAACTATTACATATAAAAATTATATTAATCAAATTAATTTTAAAAAATTTTATCCTATTGAGTAAAAGATATATTTAAAAGTTGAAAATATAAAATGAATATCAATCCACTTGAGTCTATAATGGTGTATGCAGAGTGCAATTATAATTTCTCAAGTAATATGTATTACAAAATAAATGAAATAATTATCACATTATGGCATTGATCAAATACTGATGTCAAACATTCATGGTGGAATATTATTAGCATATATATCATATATAATAAATTTATATATTTATTCATATATATATCACAACTTTATGTCAAACATCAAATATACATCACAAAATACAGTAATGCATACTTGTATAATTTTACTTCCTTTTAAGAAGTAAAAACTAACAGACACAACTGACAAAATAATTGTTTGGCTTGTAGCCTAACACATATTGCCCATTGTAAAAGTAAACATTTCTCATTGTTGGATACCACCTTATGTGATTTTGGCACAAAACCAGATAATTTCTTAATTAACTTTCTTATTTTATTACCCAAGAGGTTGCGTTCCCTCATCAACCACTGAAAGGCACTAAGTCTGCCCTGTTCACGAAGGGCTTTTCCAACAACATCTCGGCAGATTTGATGATAGTTATCTAACCAGTCCATCTAAAAAATAAAAACACACACACACAACACACATTTTATTTGAAATTTTTAAAATGTATTAATTGAAATTTAAAAATGATAACTAATATAAAAATGTTGCTATACATATGTTAGATATAAAAATATAATTGATAATAAAAATATAATTGATAATAAGATAATAAAAATATAAAAATAACAATTTTATGACTCAAATAATTTGCACCATATTGGAAAGATAAATACTGTATGGTCTCTTAATATGGATCGTTTCTATGGAATTTTAAAGATGTGCAGTTTGTATTTCATCCAGAAGTTTCTTTATTTTTTTTTCACACAATTCAAAAGATCTCTTCCATCAATAAATCAAAGCTTAACTGCAACTTTTAAAAATATTACATTAAGTGAACTTCTTCCTAAAATCATTTTTCATCTTTCTTCCAATGAACAATTCATTTTGAATAAACTAAAAAATGAGTCCTGAACAATAAAAGGGCATAGAAACGGTTCATATTTTTGATTGTTCCATTAATGTTGCATCTGCCTGCACTGGAATAAGACCAATAATACAAAATACCTATTTGAAAAGGTTTTCCAAGATAAGTTACAGACAATATAACCATTTAAACTCGATCAAATAAAATCAATACTTTGGGCCAAGGAATTGACAGAGTGGTTTTAAACAATGATTAATTGCTTGTCAACGATATTATTCAACAAACTAAATATAAATAGCTACACAAAACAGGAATGAAGTTTATGCAAATTCATTATCTTCACACAAAACATTTATTGCCAACACATTCTTTTTTTGGTTATGTAAATCATTTCTAACTAGTTTGTAAAAGATGCAGACAAATTTTAAGATAGCAATAATTATAAAATCTATGAAATATACTACAAAACACAGTCATGTTAAGAAAATTAAAATGTCCTTAACTTTACAACTCAGTACAATTTAACTAAATTTATAGATATCCCATTAAACATAAAATTACGCAAGTTTGTTAATTCTCTCTCTCGGTATGTGTATATATATATAATAAAAGACCCAACACAAAAAAAACGAAGTAAAACTGACACGGAGTGAACTAGAATAATATATAAAGTGTTTCTTTGCAGTAGAAAATGCCAGTTAATAACTATTTCTTTTTCCAATTTATTACATACTTAAATATAGTATTGAAACAGAAAACATTTTGCAACAACTGATTGTTTGCTAATTCCAAGTACTAGAGAGTTGAAAAAGTTTTTTTCTCATTAATCACTAAGGGAAGAATTTTGAAATTCTAAAAAATAAATTTCTTAAAAAATAAATGCAAATATAACAGATTTCCTCACAAAAAGAGAATCATATATTTATTTCCTAACAAGTAATATAATAACTCTACCAAATACATTTTTTGATAAAAAAACCCATAAATTTATTGTTATTATAACTATATATAATGCTAATACAAGTTATTTGATAATTTTAATGGAAACTTTCATAGTTTATCTCAACTTCATTGGGTTAAGTGTATCTTGGCAACTTTAGTTTTTCTGTCTTAAAACGATGCTTACCAATCTAACTCAGTTTAACAGAACTTACCTAATAACACTAAAACTATCATATTTAAAATGAAAAAAATTGTAGCCAATAATGAGAGAAACTTATCAAATTTCAATTCAACATATTTTTTTTTTTTAGAAAACAAACTGGACTGTTATTAAAGAACTCTAAAGAGGACTTATATGGCATATGTAAAAAAAAATATAACATAGATCATAAAATTTTCTTTCACATGGGAAGTTCTACAATATTATTTTAAAAGACTTACAAACATCTTTTATATTTCACACATCTATAGTAATATATATTGATTTTACTTTTTAACTTAGTATCTTAAGAAAAATTTTTGAAACAATCTTCTTCGTAAATACACTTTAATCATATCTCTACAATTTTATACGACAATATTGAACAAAATACATAAAATTTTCACATATCACAGGATTATAATTATAAAAGAAAAATCAACCAAATGATATAAGCATTTAAAAGAATCTGAATCATTTAAATACAAAAAAATCTCAATATAATAACATACCTCTTCAACAGTTAAAAGACTGGTATCCAGCAGTTTTGTTTGAAAAGGGATTAATGTCAATGGTTCAAATGTTAGAAATCCACAATCTTGAAAATTATACTGCATATTAAGAAGAATGTAAGTATTTTAAGGTTTACAAGACGGAAATATATAAAAGATATAAATCTGCTACATACTTTGGTATCAGCTTTTTTAACTAGAACTAAATTTTCAATTTTAATTCCAAATCGACCACTCTCATAATAGCCAGGTTCTAAAAAAAATGTATGAATGTTTAATGTAAATTTAAAAAAAAACATGTAAAAAACAGAAGAGAAGAACAGAACATATAACAAGAAATAAATAATAAATACTGTGCAAATATTCATTTTCAAGATAATAAAATAGTTCATCTATGACTGAAAAAATTAAAAATAGTACAGCACACTTTTTAAAAATTTCTACTCTTCTGATCACATCTTATGATAATATCCAATTCTTTGAAAAATCCATGTCTTGTTTTCCTACTGGTGAATTCTCTAAGACTGCAGTATAAAATTCTTTGTCTTTATAACACAATAAAAGAAAGAGGCACTTAGTTTCTTAAAATAAATTTACTCTTATCATCTGAATACATCTTCCATTTAGCTAAAAAAATTTAAGATTCCTTAAAACAATATTTCTCTATTTCTATATGTCCAACTTTCTTTACACTTTCCTTAAATCGATAATATATTTTAACATTAAATTAAAATTCCTCAGATAGATTACATTGTTTTATTAAAAGGTTTTCAGTACAACTATTGCACTATACACTGAAGTGACAAAAAGTCATGGGATAGCAATATACAAATTTTCAGATGGCAGTAGCATCGCGTAGAACAGGTATAAATGCGCAGTGCTTTCGCAGAGCTTTCATTTCTGTTCAAGTTATTCATGTGAAGAGGTTTTGACGTGATGATGACCGCACGGCGGGAATTAACAGACTTTGAACGCGGAATGTTAGTTGGAGCTAGACGCATGGGTCATGCCATTTCGAAATCGTTAGGAATTCAACATTCCCAGATCCACTGTGTCAAGAGTGTGCCGAGAGTATGAAATTCCAGGCATAACATCCCACCATGGACAGCGCAGTGGTCGACCGCCTGCACTTAACGACCGAGACCGGCGACGTCTGCAAAGAGTCGTAAATTCTAACAGACAAGCAACACTGCGTCAAATAACCGCAGAAATCAATGTGGGACGTACAAGGGACTTGTCTGTTAGAACTGTGCGGAGAAATTTGGCTTTCTTGGGCTATTCCAGCAGAAGACCGACTCGAGTGCCTTTACTAACAGAACGACATCGCTTGCAGCGACTCTCGTGGGCACGTGAGCATATCGGTTGGTCCCTAGATGAATGGAAAACCGTGGCCTGGTCCGAGGAGTCACGATTTCAGTTGGTAAGAGCTGATGGTAGGGTTCGAGTGTGGCGCAGACCCCACGAAGCCATGGACCCAAACTGTCAGCAAGGCACTGTTTGGCACTGCTCAAGCTGGTGGTGGCTCCGTAATGGTGTGGGCTGTTTTTTCATGGCATGGACTTGGTCCTCTGGTGCGACTGGACCGAACATTGACTGGAAATGCTTATGTTTAGCTACTTGGAGATCACTTGCAGCCATTCATGGACTTTATGTACCCAAACAACGATGGGATTTTTATGGATGACAATGCGCCATGTCACCGGGCCACAACTGTTCGCGATTGGTTTGAAGAACATTCTGGACAATTCCAACGAATGATCTGACCACCTAGATCGCCCGACATGAATCCCATCAAGCATTTATGGGACATCATCGAGAGGTCTGTTCGTGCCCAAAATCCTGCACCATCAACTCTTTCACAATTATGGACGTCTATCGAGACAGCATGGCTCAATATTCCTGCAGAAGACTTCCAACGACTTGTTGAGTCCATGCCACGTCGAGTTGCTGCACTTCGCTGGTCGAAAGGAGGGCCGACACGATATTAAGAGGTATCCCATGACTTTTGTCACTTCAGTGTATATTATATGCCTTTTATTCAATTGACTAAGATGCTAACTCTTAAAATGCAATTAAAGTGTATTCATTGTTTATAAAAAATAATACATTTTTATAACAAGAACTTAAAATTTGATTTTCAAGAGTAATCAAATAATTGTTTTGCAATTAAAATGTATATAAAACACTCTAAATTTGCATAATCAAATTTTTAATATATTCCAAATTTGAAATTAGATTTAATGCAATTTTATTTATGCTCACTCCATTTCCATAACAAAATAATAAGCTTGTAAGGTGAGAATATCATTAAGAAAAAGCTTTTGTTTAAGAGAAAGAGGGAAAAAAATAAAACAAATACTAATAGCAAAATTAATTTTATGCTTATTTAAAATTCTCCAAATCATTCTATTGAAAATTTAAGAGGCATTTCGTAACCTGAAGGGCAAAACTTGCCATTCATAAAGATCAAAATACGTTGAAAATGCCAATTTTTTCTGTGTCATTAGGATGAATAGGTAAAATGGCCAAATCTTGAAGCTAAATCAAGTAAGAAAAGAATTTCTTCATTACACAATTTCTCCAATAAAGAATCAATTATGTTTAAAGGTTCAGCATCTGATTTTGTAATTGAATTCAGTTTTCGAAAGTCTATACATAAATGCGCCTTTTTGAATCTCTTTTATAAGCAGAAGTCACAAGTGCAGAATAGGGATTACCCTTCATTTGCGCAAAGCCCATGGTGGACCAAGGCTGTCTGCCTACTGGCAGATATCAAGGCAGATATTTTGCTTTTTTTTTTAATAGGGTAGGGGTTGTCAGCAATACGCCAAATGCTCTACAGTTATATTAGACCGGGACCTAAGGTTTAAAGTGGATTCCGAACAACTATAAACATCCTTGGCAGCACTGGGATTCGACCCAGTGCTAATCACATTGGGCCATCAGAACCCAATAGGGACTACTACTATTCTTTATTAAATCAGCTTACAACAACTTATTGACCTTTTATTTCTTCTTCCTTAGAGGAAGTTCTATATGGCTGCTGGCATGTAGGTAAATCAGAAATTAAATATATTTGTTGAGGTTTTATGTTCAATTCTCACATAACTCACTCAATTCTCAATTCTCACTCAATTCTTATTTGACGAAAATTGTCATATTTTTGCTAAAGATAGATATAATGTTGGTAAAATAAACATCATATCTATCTTTCGCAAAAATATGACAAT
Organism: Caerostris extrusa; assembly: GCA_021605095.1. Taxonomy (NCBI): domain Eukaryota; kingdom Metazoa; phylum Arthropoda; class Arachnida; order Araneae; family Araneidae; genus Caerostris; species Caerostris extrusa. Next base: position 60,459 of record BPLR01002255.1, read on the forward strand.
TTTTCAAATAAAGAATTGAGTTCAACTTCTTCACTGTTGATAATCTGAGTTTCCTCAATACTTTCCTCGGATTCACCTAATCCTTGTTTACACTATTATCATACATGCAATATTCATTAATTTCAGAATTTACTTTTTCTTTCTGTTGTACATTTAAATTTGTTACATTGATACAATTCCTTATTTACATGTAAGAACCGTTAATTTTATCTTTATTTCTACTCCAGTGAATTAACATTCCAATTTGATATATTGCGATTTTTTTTTTACAATCTAACAGTATCACCAAATGATACTGTCCACATCCAGGAAATCCTAAGATTAAGCAAGGTAAACAAGCCTCAATAACATGAAATTTCAACATTTTTGTTATTTTTTTCCTATGCATAAGTTTATGTAACGAATATGAAATTCACAAAAACTTATTTTGTCTTATTAGTAAAGGTTTACAAGAGCAAGTTTTAATTTTAATACAATTGACTACATTCTGTAGAAATTAATAACTCAAACCACTGTTAGACTATATCAACATATTTTTTTACCCTTGTTTCTTGTTACATATCCAGGTACTGTCCGTAATTGTACTTGATTTTTGGATAGAATTCTAGCAGAATTAATGGAGTGTTGTTTCATACCTCTGAGATTAAGGTCATAATTAATTTGTCTTGGTTGGTCTTGTGTGTAGTCTAAATGTTCAGAATAAACAAGTTTATTCTTAGTGATTACAAACATATTTACATGGTTTGTAAAAGTATAAATATAATATTATACTTTAGAATTCTGTACATCCTTGCATTAGTCTGTCAGACCAAAAAAAAACAAATTTGGTACTTTTGAAAATTAACCAATTAAGTTACTATGAATTTTTGCCTATTATACCAGCAGCATACAAGCTACAGACATAATTTTAAACCAAATTAATAAAAGATTTTTATATAATTAACAGACACTAAACTAATAAATTGTTTTTTTCAGTTTTATAGTATGTTTGATGCCACAATTAAATTTTAAAAATCATGTTATAAATCTAAGATAGTGGAATATATATATACAGGTTGATAATAATAAAAAAAAAAAAAAAATTTTTTTCACTATATGAGCCGCTAGCTATCATACCACTCACAAAAACTGAACAAAATTTTGGTTTAAGGTATTTTGTGGTTTGCACTCAAGAATCATATGAAAAACGACAGCTAAAACTTTAACAACCAGTGACAAAATTTTGAAAATTTCAGATGAAATCGCCTTTTCTCATTGGAATGTGGTTTCCATCGAAAAAAAACCATAAATAGTGTTGGAACGGTATCTGTAACATGAAAATTGACTGCATTAAATAAACAAAAAAGAAAAGTGAAAAAAATCAATAATTAGAGAAGCAACAGAAAGCAAAACATTTTAATGTGTTTCACAAATTTTTCACGTGACCTCCTTCACACGACACTTTACATGATGCAACCGGTGGATAGCACTGAAGGCCATACCGTGGTAGGTACTCTACAGTGAAATACTCTATATGATGTCGTACAGATGTAAGATGGCGCTCCCTAACATGTGGGATCTATTGTAAAACGTTAATGAACAACAGGCGACAGAATTATCTCGCGCCATTTCCCATTTCCATTGTCGCAAGGTTACTTGATCTCAATCCTATGGACTTCTGGCTGTGGGTATAACTGAAATCTAAAATGTAAATCTCTGTCACATGAAAGTGTCATCATATGTTGAAGAGTTCAAGTAGAAAATATGTGAAACCAACAAAATTTTTAACTTTCTTTTGTTTCTCTTTATTTTTTAGTCTGTTTAGTGCCATCTATTGGGGTGCAATACTCAAACTATCTTAAATCAAAATTTTGCTCAGTTTCTGTGTATGTCATTATATCTAGTGTATTATAGGCATAAATACATATATATATATATATATATAATGTATACATATATATACATTATATATATATATACATACATTCTGTATGTCTGAGCATACATGCATGCCTACCTGAGAATATTCAAGTAAAATAAAAAGATTTACCATTTGATAAAATCATTCCTTCTTGTAATCCAGGATCATCAGGATTTGTTTTCCAATCAATTTCTGTTGGCCCTGAGCAATAAAAACATGTTTTTTTTTTTAAAAATGCATGCCAATGTTAACAAAAAAAAGACCATATTATTCAACATGTTATATTATGATGTTATGGCAATGTGATATTTAAATCGATTCAAGAAATGCTGAATTAAACAATCTAAGCTTTCAGTTTGTTTTGTTTTTTTCTGCTTGCTAATGATTTCATTAATTGTGTTTATGTTATTGTAATTTATTTAGCATTATATTAATTAGTATTTAAGTACAAAAATTGGACTCTGTAGGCAGTTCTCGTTTTATGCTACTAAAAAATGCAGGCTCAATAGTTATGGCAGCATCTCCCTTATTAAGATATAAGAGATGATATCATGTGTAGGTCCTAAGAATAACAAAAAAACTTTAAAAACTTCTGTCTAATAAAACATGTTAGTATGAAAGTATATTCTAAAGAATTAACACTTATTATAAAATGAGCATTGCAGTTACTAATAATATGAATGAGATTTGTAAAGTGACACATGAAGTTGAAAACTTTTTTTATTAATTATTAATGTTGATGACTTCTGTGATATTTATAATAAAATTTAAACCTAAAGAGCAATGAAGAATAAACCTTCATATACCAAGACATAAAACAATGAGAAACAAAGTGTTGACCAATCACAAAATTTAGTGAGCGATGCATGAAATCGTAGATCTTAAATGCTCAAATTGCTTATTTAAATTTAAAATACCTGACAAATTATGACTTGTCTTAAACCAATGGATGGCTTTATACATTTTTCTATAATTTGCTTTCATTGAAAATTTATGTTTATTTCAATATGGTTGGCATCACTGGCTCACTTCAATATTGTTTTACTTTTGAGGACAGTTTAAACACTTTTCATCACTGATTCGATTAAAATTTATACTATATGTAGGCCATGATAAGGCTACTAAAAGGCCAGAGCAATGGGGCCCAAATCTAACAATTTTCGAGAAAATAGGGTTAGAAAACTTAATTTGCTTTTTATACTGTTAAAATGCTGCTCTGATAAGAGATCTTGTGGCATAGTGGTAATGAGAGCTATGAGCATATGGGAGCTAGCCACCTGAAGTTCTACCTTACATGGGATTTCAATTTATTTCTTTTGTGTTATGCTTGTTATAAATAATGTAGCAAAATCAATTATGTTAATAAGTATTTCTTACTAGAAACATATTTACATGTGTATTTTTTTTTTTTTTTTCATTTATAATTTAACTATTGTCACAAGATCATTTATCTGCATACACCTTTAACATCATATAAAATTTTAAATTTACAAACTCTACTTTTTTGAAAATTGAGTAGTGGATTCAATTAGTTGTCCAGTTTCCTAATTATAATATACACATAATATAAATTTGAATCAAATCAGTGAAGGACAGACTGTGACTCCTATTCAATCTAACTTTCTTGTATATCTATTTTTTATGAAATTTTTATTAAAGATAAACTCAAATACTATTGTTATAATAATCAAATTCATGAAATCGAAAGAATTATAATCATATTGTTATTAAATTAAATTATAAGTATTATATTCTTTCAAAAATAAAGAAATTCTTTGTTTTAAAAAAATTGTAGATAATGTTTTACACACTTAATAAAAAGAAACCATGGAAAGACTTTTTAAATTATATTTTTAATGATTTTTGACTAAAATTACACAGAGATAATAACAAATGCTAAATCAGTTGGAAGTTATACTCAATATTTGTTGACAAATAAAATGTGTTTTTATAAATTTAACTATTGAACAAAATACCATCAATTCATAAATTTTCTTTAAGAAAAGCTGAAAAAAACTGGAGATTTATTATCTCAAACGAATGCCTTTCATAAATTCTATTCATGATCACAAAAAAAAAAAAAAAAAAAAAAAATGTTTTAATAAACTGAGGAAACAATAAGTATATATGAAATTTAATGAGACTTCAATATAATATATTTTTGATTTTATATAATTTGTTATAATATCATAAAAGTTAAATTAATAGATCAAAGTTAATTTCCTACCATTAATCGATAGCATAATAAAACCCGCATATGTGACTTTTAAGCTAAAAGAATATAAGATCTCATATCTCCAGGTGATTCACTCCTATTCTCTAACATTCCATTATATTTAGAGAATATGATCCTATTCTCCTTCGCTCCCATTATCTAGCATTTCATGTATGAGAACAGATCTTGATTGCTACATCTTTTTTACACCCATGGCATAAAACTAACAAAATGGTGTTCTTATCTTAAAAAGCCTTTTTAAAGATTATATAAATTTTATAAAACAATGATGTTATAAATTGAAGATAGTGTAAACAGGAATCAAATGAGATGAGGAAAAAAAAAGACATTTTCTGATGATTAGCAATCTTCATATTCTTAATATGACAGGAAAAAAAGATAAACTTTTAAAGTATTATTCAAAAATATAAAAGAAATCATTAAAATATTTAATAAGAACAAGAACTACAATACATTATTAATTTATTTGTATGTGCCTCAATAAATTTTTAAGTAATAAATTGTATAAGAACAAAATTATTAATAAATATATGTGAATTCAATAAACAAATAAGTGTTTGCAGTCAACATGACTGCAAACACTTATGCTGGGAAAAGGTGTAAACAATTAATATAAATGAAAAATTAAAGGATAATGAAATATTCCACCACTGATTCGATTAAAATTTATACTAGGTGTAGGTCATAACTTGGATATTACCTGGTTAAAGTAGTAGGGCACTTACATCTCTCAATAATTTTGGGGAAACAAAACCATTATTATTTTTTTTTTGTTTTTTACATTATGTGTCCAGTGCAATCAAGTTTTATTCAATATGTCTGTTAATGAATTTGTGAGTAATGTTAGCACACAGGATCCTATATCTCTTGATCATTATATATCATAAGCAGCAAAAGCATTCCATGAGATAGGGTGATAGCTTTCAAAAAGAAAAAAAAAGAAAAAAAGGTAAAATACTAGGCCTTATAAAACTTTATAAGTGCCAAAATTTTGTATTCATAAAATTTTTTTAGTACTTAGATTATGAAAAAGACTTTGATCACACACCTCCAATTTGTTTTTCTTTGAAAACAGAAGCTATTAAATTTCTAAATCCAAATTTTATTTACCATAACTCCACAGTTTATACTTTTATCTCCTGTAACTTTTGATTACTAACTCTGAAATTCCTTGCAAATTAAAAATTATTTTGAAATTGTTGTATACTTAATAATAAGTACTATATATATCAATCTATATTTGAAAAAAAAAATGCTTCTGCTGATTGGAAATGTAAAACAATGTTACATACCTTCATGAACTGTAAGATATGCTCCAACTCCATGACCAGTTTTATGCATATAATTAAGTCCAACTTCCCAAAGTGACTTCCTTGCTAAAGTATCAAGCATCTGGCCTACATTAACATTTCAGAAAAATATTACATGATTTCCACTTTTAATTAGCATATAAAAAAATCTAACATTGAAAGCAGATTATATTATTGTACCTTTGATATGTCTAGGAAATACAGCAGATGATATTGCAATATGACCTTTCATTACTCTTGTAAAGCATTCCTAGAAAAAAATGTGTTTAGTTACAAATTAATATTAATGAATAATCTGTTAAAGTAATCTGAATATATATGCATACTAACTTTTTCATATTGTGAGGGATTGCCAAAGAAATAAGTTCTTGCCACGTCAGTTGTTCCATCGCTATAAATATTGAATATTTGTTTAAGTTAAAATATAAAATACACTGAAAACATAATTTCACTATAATAAAATTAAAAAGAAACTAACATGTATTGGCCTCCAGAGTCACATAAATAAAATTCTTCAGAAGATATTATTCTAGTAGTTTCTTCAGATGGATGATAATGAATGAGAGCTGCATTAGGTCCAGTGGCAGATATAACTTCAAAACTCGGCCCAACATAATCTTCCTGTTGTCTGGAGAAATAAGTTTTTTTTTTTTTTTTTATTGATTTAAAATTCAAAAATGCATAAACTTTAAAAGAATAAAAAAAAATTGAAATTTTTTAAACAGAAATCATGTACAAACACGACACAATCTTAAACTAAAAATTAAAAGGTAAAAAAACAATACAAACTTTCCCTTGTTGTGTTGCTGTTTGTTTTTGATTAATATTTGATAAAACCACACAATATTTTTGAGAAGAATCTTAGTTTAAACTAAGACAGCTGAGATCCTACAGTTACTATAGCAAATGTCACTGGCAATAGAGAGTATGAAGTATATACACTCAGAGCCAAAACATTATAACCACCTGTCAATAACGAGTTGGCCCACCTTTGGCGAGCAACACAGCTTCAACCCACCTTGGCATGGATGCCACAAGTCCTTGGTAAATGGCCGGAGACAGATTGTACCAGATGTTTAAGCAACGGTCATGCAAATCACAGATATTGCGAATTGGTGGTCTTTGAACTCTGAGCTGCCGTCCCTGGATTTCCCAAATGTGTTCTATCGGATTGATATCAGGTGAGTTAGGGCGGCCAGGACATTAACTGGAATTCAGCATCATGTTCCTGGAACCACTCCAACACAATTTTAGCCTTGTGACAAGGGGCGTTGTCCTGTTGGAACATTCCATTTCCAGCTGGAAAAACAAAGGCCTTGTAAGGGTGCAACTGGTCCACACTGATGTTCAGATACCCTGTAGCATTCATGGTCTGCACTACCACAACCATGAGTCCCAGAGACGCCCAAGAGAACGTCCCCCAAAGCATAATACCGCCACCACCGGCCTGTGTATGACCTACTGTACATTGAGGGAACAACTGTTTGCCTGGAAGACGGCGTATCCTGACACGGCCATCGGCGTGATAAATGACAAACCGTGATTCATCTGACCAGGCAATTCTCTCCCACTGATCCATGGACCAGTCACGATGTTCCCGGGCCCAGCGCTGGCGCAGTTGGTGATGATGATTGGTCAGCAAAGGCACACGAGTGGAACGTTTGCTGCGTAGCCCCATATCCAACAGTGTCCGCTGAACAGTGTGCTCCGATACTATTTTACTTGGCCCTGCATTGTATTGGGCTGTCAGCTGAGCCACTGTCTGGCTCGGTTTTGCTTCACCATGCAAGACAGTCTCCGACGACCTTTTTCTTTGATAGTGTGTGGACGTCCAACACCATGTTATCTACTGCTGGTTTCACTGTCATTCATCCACTTTGCATAAGTACTAACAACTGTAGATCGTGAACAACCCACGAGTCGTGTAGTTTCGGAAATACTTGTTCCGAGACTTCGAGCCATTACAATCTGCCCCTCTATCAAAGTAGCTTAGATCCACAGCCTTTCCCATCACACACAGAAGTGAAAGAATGATTCTTCAGACTCTCCAGCAGCTGTTAAATACCACTTCCACCTGATCACGTGCCTTCTACGTCATCCAGGCGAGTTCATTGCAAAATGTAGGGGTGGTCATAACGTTTTGGATCTTGAGTGTATATCACTGACAACAGAATCACTTTAGTAATCATTCAAAGCATCCTTTCAGAAGAGAGAAAAATTGAAAAAATTGATAAACTCACTACTGGACTAGACACTGGACAAGAAATTTCACAAGACATAACTTTTTTAATTTAGGAATTAAATTCGGAGTCAATTTCACACAAGCTTATATTCAGGTCAGAGGTGGATCAACACCTTACTAATTTTCTAATATTATACAACACTATCTATCATCCAAACTTTAAAAAGAAATTGTATATAAATCATATAACCAGTATTAAATTCAATAAATAATAAAGTATTAAGTATTCAAGTATTAAACATAATAAATATTAAAATAATAACATTAAAACAAAAGAAAATATTGTTTAATACTTTTGTTCTAAAATATTTACCTTCTGAAATCTTCTATTTTTAGTGCAGCTAAATATTCAGTAACTTCTCCTGAAGCAACTTCATCCTCCAGCCAAGCAAAAAAATTCGCACATAGCAACAGCATCTTTAACCTAATATAAAGTTTTTTTATGAAATTTTATAAACATTTTATGTTAACACATGTTAAAATATATAAAAATTTACACATGAACTCTATCATATAAAATTTAAGACACATCAGTTATTTCTTGAAATGGAAACATTATAAACAATGTTAATTTGAATTTGGCAACAAGGTTAGAAATGGACTAAAAATGAGCATATTTAAATATTTATTATAAGTTATGAAAACAATTAAATTAAACATTAACAGCAAGTGAGATTTTTAATCAGCAGCAATTTTAAAGAAATCTTTAAAAGTACCAGAACCAGACACCAAATGAGAGTTATTTCTGATATTAAAAAATAGTCAGGTAGCTATCAAAATGTGAGATTCAGTGACTCTATCTTAATATTCCAGGATTATCCTCAAAAGAGAAAACTTCATACTTAAGTTATTTCACAAAAAACTTAACCTAATCCTCTAAAACTAAACTACTGATCCTCTAGTACTTCTAAACTTTGATCATTTATGTAAAATTTTGAACATGCGGAGGCTTAGAACTCTTCATTTTAAATTAAAACTATGGTAGCTCTTGTAGTGATACATACACTCATTGTTATAAAAAAAAAATTGTGCACAAAGAAGGAATTGCCAGATTGAAATGTTACCTGTACATTTGTAATATTGTTATAAGTAATTAGAAAATGAAAGCTATGAAAAGTTTCATTTATCACAGAGAACTTCACAACGGAATAAAGTGTACATGCCTCAACAACATACAACAACAACATTCAGATTGAATGCCCAATATAATTCAGTTTATCATAGATAATCTAATATTTCTGTCAGCACGAATCTATTTTGAAAAACTCCTACATTGAAAAACTTATTGACACAGATCATCCTAAAATTTTTAACCTTTTTACAAATCTAGAGATCAGGTGGCAAAGGAAGTAAATCAACACATAGGAAGTCTTGGGATACCATTGTACATAGCATTTTCCCAACGGAAGTGCCTACCTAACAGACAGCACACAAGTAGTTGAAGGATGTCACAAACATACAACTGGGCCATCATAGTGCCATAGATCATTAAGAAGGGTGTTCAAATGTCAAATTCATTTAAATTTCAAACCAGCACACTAGGTGTAGGCCCAGTGTTCTTCTCTAAACAGGAGGCAAGATTAAGTTACTCACAAGGCATCCGAACATGTATATATGGTTGCCACACAGACCAAAAATTGAATTGCAATTAGTCATTGAAGTAACTCCACTTGAATTGCAATTAGTCCTGTTCTATTGCAACATATTCCAATCCACTTATTTATTAAAGTGGGTAATACTGCACCTTGGGGACAGTGAAAAGTTCAAAGGGGGCTATTATAAGCTCGAGTGAATTTGGGAAAGAGCAGGAAATGAAATAAGGGAAATGAATGAAAATAAGGGAATGAAATGAAAATGAGGGGCCAGTGAAAGCAAGAAGTAGAGAGGAAACTTTGGACAAACTATTCACATTTTACAGTTACCTAAAATTTATTCACAATTACAAAAGTTCTTAATTGCATTTCCTTCATCATATGTAGTGGAATTTGGGGCATTATTTAAGATTATTGCTCAAAAAAAAATGGAGGATTAATTCATTGTCTGCAGCATATTAGGTTTATCCTTTTCATAAGGATAATTTTTAATGTTATTTGTAAATTTTTATTTACATATAATTCTTTGTTGTCTTAATTTTTTTTTTTTTTTTTGATGAATACCACAAATATTACTATGATTGTGGATATATAGATACATAAAAGAACTTTATGTATGGGGTTTTTCAAAAATATCTGGCAAAAATGTTACGCCATGTAATGTAAAGAAGGGATCGACATAAGCAGATTTTGTATAGGAATGTGGTTGCAGAAAGGCTCTGTTGAGGACGATGTTTGTTATAGGTGAAAACTCTTTGCAAGTATTAATCATCCCCACATATATTTCAAGCAGAATGCGTTGTTTCACCAATTGAGAGTTGCTAACATGCATTTCATGTATGGAGCTGCTAATGGAAATGAAAGCGGCTGCTCAAAGGATGTGTCAGGAGCAAAATACGCGGAGGCAGCTGCTGAATCGCTACACATTCGAATATTGTCATTGGGAGTTTGTGTGAGCGTGAATCGTTTTATGCTTCTAAGTATAATTTGGGCAGTGGAAGATATGACACAACAGCAATAATATGACACAACAGTGTATAGCACAAATCATTCCACCTGCATGGGGATGTCCAACAATGATGCAGTTGCTTATGTACATGCTTTAGAGTAAATCTTACTATCATAAGAAAACATGCCAAACTGCTTCCAGAGTAACTATTATGTCTATTTGTGGATTAAGGTAGACACAATTCAAAAATTTCTAGTGCATAATTGTGCTAAAATTTTTAATCACTTGCATGGTGTGTCAACCAGGTTCAACCAGATGCTTCAAACCAGGTTTTGAAGTGATCCAACAACTTGTTCTTAATGTGCTAATTTTAAAGGCAATGCTAATTTTCAGAATAATTATTAGTACTAGCTAAATAATATGACGTGGAATCAGCTAATATATCATATAATGTAACATTTATACATACATGAGCACGACGCATACATTCTATTTCCACTTCATGTTTAACTGCTTTCATCAATAACACAGGATTCACACTTTCAATACGACAATCCTAGAAAAGAAATGAACGTAAAGTCACACATCTTGATAAACATAAAATGAAGCTAAACTTTGTTTATTACAAATGATTAATTAACTTTGAATGATTACATTAAAATTACCTTATTTTAATATAAAAAGTAAAATCAAGTATGAAAAATTTTTTAGATGAAGATTTAAATAATTATATATAATTCATATTTTAAAAAATATTATGCCCTTTAAATATTTTAAGTTAAATATTCTAAAAAATAAAATCTAAATTTGGAAAACATACTTCTGGAATCAATGTCAGTAAGGCAAAACTTGATTTTCTGCTTATCTGCAAAAAACAAATAAATATAAAAGAAAAGAAAAATAATTTCAAAACATAAAAAGAAAAATAACAAATATAAACATATGAAAAGTTAATGAAATACATATATTATATTTAAGAAAAATTACATGCATCTCTATTTCAAAACTCAATTTTTTAATTAACAAGAAAGTACATAAAAATATATTTTCTGGAATAATATTCCTTCTTACATAAAAAAAAAACCCTCAATTCCATTTTCTACTACCTCTTAATTAAAATAAAAGAAACTTTTTATACTTTAATAGAAAAACTATATATAAATACTCAACTTTGAGAATCATTTAGAATTACTACAAAAATTAATGAAATAGAAAGGAAACATGTACATTAAATATACTTGAAGTATCAAAACTTATATACCCAAATTTTTTTCATGTTGCTGGTTTACAAGCCAACTTAAAAATTCTTTAATTAGCTGATATGGCCGAATTTCTACTCTTATTTTATCAAAACAATCCTCCTGAAAATGCCTTTTAACTTGGGCAGTGATCTTGAATTCATCAACAAACAGACTAAAAGAAATATTTACACAATAATAAATATTAAAGCAAATACAAAACTATTTCAAATCAATAGAATGAAACAAGCTAAAGATAAAGGTTAAATCCTTATGGTGTTATTTATTTTTCCTAAATTTTAAATATTTTACATTTATGATATTTTTAAATTAAGATCATGAATATGATTAAATTTCTTAAACATGTTACAGTAAAAATATTTCTCTACAAAGAAAATGCCAAGAACAAAATATAGAACTTTGAGGGATCAAAGTTTCAATTAAATTTTGTTCAATTAAAATTTAATTAAATAATCCAATTCCACCAAATCAATTTACAGCTTTATTTGTTCATAAAATATTTAATAAAAATAAATATTTAAGTAAAGAACAAACTCAAATCTGAAGCTGATTCTACCAGAAAATACAATGGTTTCAATTATCCTCCATGAAATAAAAAATGTTTAAATTTATAATATGTAAGTATTTAGCATTTACTTTCAAGTTATTCTAGAATATCAGCAGATTGAAATTTTTTTTTTTTTTTTAATTTTTACATCACAAATAATTTAACTTTATTTTCCATTTTTGATACATCATATAAATTAGTATGTGACTTTTAATGTACTACCTTTTAAAAAAAAAAAAAAAAAAAAAAAAAAAAAAAATTCTAAACAGAGAAAATTTTTTTACTACAACACGATTAACACGTATAAACATAATATAAAAATACCATAAAAACAAAATATTTACATTTTTTCAATAAAAATATTATATGTCGTCTAATATTGCATTCGTACATATTACATACAATTTCCTATTCTAGAAATATTTCATCTGTAACATTTTATGACACATAATAACAATTTAGATAACATTAGCACTATTTAAGTAGATAAAACATATTAAAAATAATTAATTTTAAATAGAAAAAAATCAGAAATATTCAAAATTTCTTAATTATATTTGTTGCTAATGGTAATGTAACATCCTCCTTCATCCAAATGATTATATTCAGAGGAAATAATAACAATTACTTATTTACAAATTTTAACATTTATAGCCCTTAGCAGCCATTATTTAACATAATTATCCATAAATAATTGATGCTACAATCGGTATCAACTTTTAAATAAATAATCTGCTAAACTTCACACAATTGAAATTATCCTCTCAACTGGTTGGTACTACTGTTCTTTTTTATGCCCTGGTGCCAGATTTATATTTTAATAATTTGTGACTGGTGGCCTAGTAAGCGAATCACTTGTTTTCTCCTGTGCCTTTTTTTATTTTATTGGCCTTGATTTCTAATATTTACTGCTAAAGTCATAGGAAAAGGCGGTTGCAGGCTTTATATTAACTAGTATATCTAAGAAATCATACAGCGGACGATGTAATTGAAACCAAATTTTGTTAAATTTCAATTGAAAATATGTCTAATGAATTAAGAAGTGAAAAACCATGTGTTATGAGATTAATTTTCTTAATGTCATTGAAAGATACCATAGGAAAATTGGGAGACATAAATGGAGAAATGAATATTACTGATATTATTTCCAGAGTATGTTCTCCCAAAATGTTATTCGAATCTCAATGGTGGGAGAGTCCAGAATGGCTTTCAGGCTTTCAAGAACTGGGAATTTAACAAAAATATTTTTCAAAAAAAAAAAAAAAAAAGTAAACCAAGAAAAAGAGATTTCTTTGGGTATTAATATTTCTGAAGTAAATACACCTTTTTATGCAGTAAAATTTTCTAAATACACATTCATTATTCAACTTGTTGCTTGAATATTATATTTTGTAAATAATAGAGATAGTGAATCTAAAATGAGAAAATTTGGAGAACTTTTGTTAAAAGAAATTGAATATGTGAAGAAAGTTATTAATAAAAATATCCAATCTGACAATTTTCCTCACGCTAATAATGTACATATCTGTAATGTATTTAAAAATGAAGAAGGTATTATTAAAGTTAATCTTTAAAAATCATTGTCGTACCCATATCATTACTTAATAGATGTATTTTCCCTCAAAGATTAATAGAGCATTTTCATGAAAATAATTGCCATGCAGGAAAGCAAATTCCATTAAATATTTTGCATAAAAAGTTCAGAACAGTCAAAGGTAGGGGTATTTATTCATAATTCCTATAAAAACTGTATCAAATGTAAATATTACAATGCTAGAGGGCAGCTTACAGAACTTGGTCCTTTGCCAGCCGATAGTGTGACAGACGTAAAAGGTCTTTCCATTTGTGCAGATTTATTTTGCAAGTCTACTGTATATAAAACATGGAGATAGCACATGGCCAGTTTTGTTTACCTGCATCATTTATAGGGTCATTAATTTAGAATTAGTTATGCCATGATTTCATACATACATTTTATGATTTCATACATAAAAGTTTCTCACTTTAGATGCATAATAAGAAAAGATACAGATAAATATACTTACTAAACAGTTTCTAATGTTACAACACCAAATGCAAAAAAAAGAGGATTATAATCAAAGTCACTACCACGTAAATTAAAGAGCCCTAGGATTAAAAAAATCAAATTAATATAAACAATATGAATACCAGATTTATTTGCTTATTATATTATGTTTACCTTTTATAGCATTAAATCAGAAAATATAATAAAACAGTATTATTTTTGAAGCTTAATTATCTTTATATTAACGTTACTCATTCAAAACAAAGATAATATTTTTAGTGAAAAATTGAATATTTTTTTCAACAGTAATTTTATTAGAAATGTAGAAAAATAATTGAATTTAAGGATAAAATATAATTTATAGCCATTAATAAAAATGGAAATAGTGTTCTCAGATGACACCATAAAATTGCTTTTATTAAAAAAAAATACTTCAGATGTATTCTAATTAGATAAAAATAATGTCAAATCCTTTCCATTCTAATAAAATTAACTATGAAAATGTTACTAAAATAGCTATGCATGTATCAAACTAAAACAATATATACATACAAGCTACTTCATCAAGGGCAGTTATGATTAAAGCAGTTGCTCCTTTTTTGTTTCATAATTAGTCGTACATCAATTACTTTTTTTCTTGCCATGATCTTCCTGTATAAGAATAATATTTTAGTTATTTTATCATAGTAGTACAACAAATTTACTAACATATATTTTTAGAACATTTAAATTCAATGTAATTATAAAGTAAATTAAAGTACTTGATTTTTAAAACTAAGATTGTCAACATAAAACAAAATTATGTGCATTAGATTCTTACTAGTTTTTGAGAATCAAAAACGACATAGCCTGCAATCTAGCAAATAAGTTACATTGACATTAAAATAAATCAATTTTGAACAATAAAGTAATATTAATAAAATATAATTTAGCACTATATCAAACAATTCTAATGCCTCTGCAACAATTTTCATATAATATTTGACCCTTCCTGGCATTGCAAAATGTAAGTGTGACCCTGTCCAGAACAGTAATTTTATTTTAAAATTTAATGTAGCAACTTTTCTAAAGCAGAGCTGAAGAAAACATTGTTTACTTTATACAATGTTAATTGCAAAACTGGCGGATATTTAAATAGTCCATATTTAGAAAATAAACTTCAACACAGATTATTAAATAGTAAAACTATTGTTGCATAAAATTTTGGGAAAATAGACATCTGATAACACAATTATAAATTTTTATAGATAAATTTAAATTTAACAAAAAGAAGTTAATGATACACCTGATTTGAAGAAAATAAAATCATTTATATCATGGAAGAAAAATTAATATATAAGGAATTATTTAATAGCAAATGTGTAGCTGCTCTTTTAGCATTTATAAAGTTACCGAAGCTTGAATTACCTTTTAATTCATTTTTATATTTTCACATAGTACTGAAAACTTGTCCACATGCTGCATTAGTGTGTGAAAAGAATATTTAACAATAGCTTCCAGCACTTTACTGCTCTACCATGGGCCTTCAATTTTAATTTTACAATATCATTTCCTGTTCTATCAGAGTTCAGTATTCACTTATTTAGTTTATTTATCTGTTACAAAGCAAATTCAGATTCTGCTGCACATATCTTTGATTAAAATTAAATTCCATTAAAAAACAAAAAAATATATTTTATGCAATTCAACTTTGCTTCAGATCACATACATGATGTCTGCTACTTCAGCATGCTTATGGAGTTCATTTTTAAGGGTGAACTTTTTCAGCATATAAGAACACACTGTTTTAAAAATTATTAACATATACATTTTAAAAAGTTTTTCTTCTCAGAGTTTCACAAATTAGTATTCGTTAAATATGGTTTAGTCTTATATCCTATGATTAAATGATCTTTTGCTTTCGGTATTTTTCTGCCACATAAAATTATATCAAAAACATTAGAATTCTGAACTGATGCAGGCTGGAGAAACTGTAATAGACAGTATGTATACACAGAAATAATCTGTATTTTTAATTTATGAATGAAAGAAAGGTGTTTTTGACTGCATAAAAGTACGAACTTCTGCAAAAAAAAAAAAAAAAAAAAAAAAAAAAAAAATGGCAGAGTACTTTGTGAAAATAGCAGATATAGTTCTGTCACACGATTCTAAAAACATTTTTTAATTTGTAGCAAAGCCTCAGTCTGCATTTTTTCCTCCTCACAAAAAAAACATTTTTTAATTGCTCCAACTATTCTAAGATACAATTTATAACTATCTTCACTGATAACCATCTTGTACTTCCATACTTCAATATTTTAGGGAAATTTTTTGGCACAATTTAAGTGAATCAACGTATTTATGGCTTTTATTTTTAAATAATAATAATAAAAAAAATATTCACAAATTCTTCAAGTGGTAAAACTAATTCTTCGGTTGAATGATATGCAGTTAAATACATTAGGTGGTATGTACAACCACTGAGAATTACCTTTGAATTTTTTCCTTTGAATTTATTTTATTACATTTTTCAGTTTCTCAGACATAACAAAAAGCATTATCTAAACAAACACTATGCAGTTGTCCAGAGAATTCGAAATTATTTCACAATCCATATTTAACAGTTTAAAAATGTTTTCATTTAAGGCCTCTCCATCAAGCTTTGGAAGTGAGAACATTACTGTTATATTTTTTCCCAAGACACATCCATGCAGGTGAATAAAACTGGAAATTTTTTAACTGTTTCAGAAGTAATGTCATTTTTCACACCAATGCATTTCAAGCATTTTAATACATTTGCAATTCATTCTGTCAACAATTTTGTAAAGGTATTGATTAATGTTCTAATCTTTGTACTGGTGCATCTGTATTTGAATGCAAAATTTGAATCCACATTTGTTTAAAAAGGTCCAGCATGATCTGCTGCAGACAATAGGTAAATGAGTTCCATTGAAAACGCAGTAAATAATGCTTCAGCTCTAACTATAATATGTAATGACTGCAGATCTTCATGTGATAATTGAACTTGGGCTTTTTCCACAAGCCCTCAGCAATCACCTTTGCCATTATTGCAAAACCCAACAATTAATCTAGTTGTTTGAAACTTTTGATTTCATAAAAACTGGTCACAATGTAATATATTCCTTTTGTTGACTCCTTTATACTGTTGTTGATGCTGTTATTTAGATATGATGGTCAGTAAGTATTCAGTTGAAATGGAACAAACACTGTCATAGATCCTTCAAATATGCTCTGATGTTCTTAAAATAAATGGCTTATTAAATAAATAGCTATTTAAATAAATGGCTTAAAATAATAAAATTAGTGAGAGTACCACATCCATCAGCACCACTCATCCAGCCATATACAGAACATAACTTACAGACATGTTACAGATATTGTATAAATTTGAAGAAAGAGATTCTGGAATATATTTTCTCAAAGTTACTATAAAATAAAATTAATTTTTTTTTTTTTTCTTCAAACATAGCTAAATATTTTCAAAAATTGAAATTCCAAAACATGGCAAAGATTGCACAGAGTAAAGACAATTTTTCCCCTAATTAAACAGATTAGATGTGTGCATTTTCTATGAAGTATTCTTACTCATTAAAACAATTTTTTTAAAAATTACAATATTTAAACAGGAAACAATATACATAATCAATTTAAAATCCATTTACATATAAATGTTTCAAAACAATTATGGATGGTATAAATTTCGTTACCTGTGTATACTAAAGACATAGGTTCAATAATGTTGTTAGGAGGAGGAGGTCTGTCTTCCCAAATCAAATCAACTAAATTTTGTGAAACTGCATGTAGGGAATGTCCTGACATTTCTAATTTGGAAGACAGATCAATCAATCTTCTGAAATATGCAATATTTAAAAAAATATACTAGCAAATAAATAATCCAAGTATCCAATTATAGCCATTTATAATCAAATAGAATTCTTTACAACATAAGGCATATTAATAATACAATTTTAGAAATTTACATTTAAAGAGTTGCACAAGAGATTCTATATAATTATTCTTAAAATTGTATAGAATCTCTTGTGCAATTCTTTAAATGTAAAAACATATTTACATTTATGTAGTAAGCATATTTTTAAAACATTACAAGAATTCTTTATCTTATTATCCAAATTACAATAAGAACCGACTAAGAAACAGAAAACCTTTTGTTCTTAACAAAGATATAGTTTGGTTCCCGCAATTGCCCTTACTCTGTGAAATAGTTTCTGAATTATAAGGGGTGATCAAAAGTTTCTCTTTAAGGAAATGGCTGCAGCATATATGCAAAAATACAATGGTGTGTGTGTGTGTTAGCCAATTGGGGGTTTATAAGCACCAACATGGGATTATTGTGGCATGCATTTATTTCTGAAGTGTGTGCGAGAAAATGAACAGTAATTTTACAACAAAGGAATAAAAAAGATTTCTTAAAAATATAGTGGTACTTATGTGACAATGTAAGGCTGCCACACCTGAAGGAAACGAAACACGATAAACAAGCATTGCACTTCAATATAGTGGGAGTGGGTAAAAAAATGGGGATGAAGTAAAAAAATAATTCAAACTTTTTCTGAAAGACCAAACGAACAATGATATGGATCAAGATTATATTAATTTTTAAAATTTATTCGATTCAAGATTTGAAAGTTTCAAATCTTAATTTTTTTTTTTATACTTTCAAAATGTACTGTTATAGTTGATTGTATTATTACATTTATTGTTTGTTTTAATTGAATTAACACTGTTTAACTGGATTATTGCAGTAAGTATCATAGACTCAGACTTAGTTTTTTCATCATGAACATAAATACATATATGTTTTGTTTCTATCCTCTTTAATGTATAACACATTAATGGCAATAAAAAATTGAAAATGCTATAGTAATTGAGATGTATGCAAACAGATACCAACATTTTTTATTGATATCCTTTACAATAAAAATTATCAATTACTGATTATTTTGTAAGTTTGCTTCTTCAACCAAAATTTACAATTTCAAATCATAAGTTAAAGTGTATTAAAAAAATTAACTACCAATAATTAACCAAAAATTTAGAAGAATAAATTATTTAAAAACAAGATTTTCAAATTTTAAACATATTTTTAAATACATAAATTACTGTCTATAATCCACAACATCATATAACTTGCAGGCATAATTTTTGTTTTAAAAAACGCATTGCATAAAATTATCAAAATATTTTTCAGTTGATGATTTCTGATCATATTTGAAAGAAAGAAAAACGTTTACATAGTATTACAGTTAATTATTAATTTGGTCTGGAGTAAAGTGCTTTTAATTCTTTTTTTTATAACTTTGCTCCAAAAATGTTTCCTTCAATATCACACATCAATGTGCATCACATTTTATCTAATTTTGTAAAAATTCGACCCTTACCACAATAGTTTTGTTCCTTACATTTAAGAGATTAAATGATTAATGAGATTAAATTAATTTCTTTATTAAATGTTACATAAACAGTGGGCCCAAAAGTTTTGCATTACTTTAGTATCTGCCTTTTTTCAATATGATATTTTTCTCAGCTATTTAAGTTGGGAAATTATATTAAAATGCTATCAGTTGTTTAAAAGTTATAGCTTAAAAATTGCATAATAGGAAGCTCATTAATTATTATTTTTGATTGATTTGATTCTCAAAAATTTTGAAAACTCACAATCACAGTTTTCAGCAAAATTATGAAACTAAACAGCATCATATAATCTAAAAGCTATTTGTGCTAATCAATTATTCTCTCAAGCAGTTTTTCAATCATTAATTCATAATTTCATATGATGCAACTAGCATAACTCTTTCGGATTTCAAGAGTTTATTTTGATGTCATAATAAAATATAAATTTAACATTTTACACATTTAAGAGGGCGATAATTATTGAGAATATATATGTGTATAAGAAAACGGTAAAAAAAAAGTATTTATTTGACATATCCATGAAAATAAAATAGCAAAAATAAACAAAAAAGCTAATCAAAAAATATTTAAATGTAGAGGCATATAATTCACACCAAGAAATTCTTAAATTTTTAATACTCCAATAACTATACACAATTATTTTCATTTAAGGATATTACATCTTTTTTAATATTGAAAATATTGCAGAGATTTCAAAAATTTGTTTGTCATTGAAGAAACAAAATTTTAAATAAGATATATATAATTTCCATATTTTATAAATGATTTATTAATTTTGATAGTGGTTTCTCCTCACAAAATAATAACTCGGCTGTAGTAGCTATGTTTAGTCAGAATGCAAGAAATGTTCCTTTAGGTATTTCACTAGATTAAAATATTAAACAAAATATGCCATACCATATGATATTAAAAGAGGATCAATTCCAACTTTACTTCCAACTGGAAGCACCTAAAAAGAAATATAAAAGCCATACAGAATGTAAATATAGAAAAAATATATTACATAGAAAAACTTGTATACATAATCTTAGAAAGAAAGATCATTTGATGATGAAGTCAGTACACAAATAATTATAATTTAGAAAACATAACAGGCTGTTAAATCAATATTTTTAACCCATTAATAAATAAGATTATAAATTAATTGATTTAAAATTGAGTATCTAAATGTTATATATACATTTCAAGATATATAGATTTTTGGAATAATGAACATATCTTTAAAAATAATTCCAATATATTTCCCAAAGCTACCTAATACCAAAAATAGTGATTCACAAACTGTGAGAGATGTAGCATATTATATAGCATTATGCACATATTATGCATTGCATAAGATTATAATGTTGTATAAAAGAGTATGAAATACAAATAAATATGACATTATCTTAGGTAAAGGATAATTAACAAAAAAAAAAATGTAATTTTTTAATAAACCAATATCAGCTATAATTAGTCTAATCGGTAAAAATTCCCAATTTAATTAAAAATATAAAAATCCTAATTCCTTTCACAAAAATCTATTTAAAAGATTGGGGTTATTTTGCTATTATAAGATATGTCAAAAGAAATATTTCTTATAGAAAAACTCTTGTCCAAAAAAGAATTTTTTTAATAAATTAGATAAAAAAAAATTAATGCAGGAAAACTTATTCAGATATAAAATTAAAATATTTTTAACTTTCATGATGATTAAATATGTGAAGTTCTAAAAATATTTTAAATACTTTAATTTTTGAGTTCAAAAATCTTGTTATTCCTATATTAAAATAAAAAACTGAATAACCCATTGAATCAACACAATATTTAATGACCAAAAAATTCAATAAGTGGTGGTAAGGGGGAAGAAGAGACAGAATTTTACCTTCTTAAGGGAGGCACAAAGATAGGTTTAAAATACCACTGGCCTAAGACATGTTCTTAATGCACAATACAAAAGAATAAGTTTAATTTAAGATTTCTTTTAATTATGTTTTCATTCATGCATACTAAAAAAAAAATTTTGTACATTACATATAATAGAATGTTAATAGTATAAAAAACAATAAATAAATGCATACATACATATACATTATTTATATAAAATTAAAATTATATGAAAAATGAAAATTGAAAAAAATAGATTATAAATATGCAAGAAAAACATATTTAATAATACAAAAAAAGTTTATCTAATATCATGCTGCCACATGAAATTCTTTAGCAAGGTTAAAAAAAAAAAAAAAAAAATCAGTTATTGTTTTTATTTTAGAAGTAATCGTACATTAAAAAAAATTTAATGTAATGATTTTGCTCTCAAACAACACAGAGTTAAAAATAAAAAATCATAAAAAACAGATGCACAAAATATTTTTTAAAAAAAAAAAAAAAATTTAATATTTTCTTACCCTAGACAGCCATTCATGAATAGCAGGAGTACCGGGCATACCTTAAAAACAATAAATTACTTTCAATAAAATCTAGAAATAATTTTGGTATATTCAAATCTAGAGATATGATTTATCAAACCTTCTTTTAATAATGTCCAGTTATTATCAAGTTGTTTGTCTGCTTGTTGAAAATATCTCCCCTCTGTCCATAAACTAGCATGGTTTTCTGTTATCACAGCAGTTCCTATTAATAATGAAAGTAACAATTTAGTTTTATCTATTCATGTCTTTACTACTTGGGACAAAAATATGCACATAACCAACAGAGTAATTGTACAGATTTTAAATACAATCAAACCTGTTTTGTGTGTGGGTGTGGTATGCAAAAAAAAAAAAAATCCATCAAATGCATATTATGAAAACAAATTAACAAAATGTAATTCATAAAGAAAACAACTGATGACTGTCAAACTAACATGCAAATTAAAAAATATCCAATAGATGGTCCACTGGATATTCTATCATCCATTACCATGAATATTATTAGATGTGAGGTAGTGCTGCATTGCAAGGTTTTTTAAATTTTCTATGTGGAACTTTTTTATATTGCCCTATTTAGCACATAAGAAAAAAATTTTTTTAAGTGTTGCAAACAATATATTTGTTAGCTACTTATGAAGCTTTAGGATATTTTTTTATTAAATTTCCTTCATGAGCAGAGTTTTTTTTTTTTTTTTTTTTTTTTTTAATCTTACAATATATTTTATTGCAAATGAAATTTATCTAAACAAAAATGCTAATCAGGACAAGGATCAACATTCAACAATTTGATTTTAAATTAATAGCATTCAGAATAAATATGCATTTTAAATAAACAATGCTTGTACTTCCAATATAGAATTAGGGGTTTCTACTTCATGATAAAAACTATATTACTAACATGTACCACTATTAGCAGTTGGTATTTATCTGGTTATTTTTTTTTAACTACTTTAAAAAAATAGCCAAAAAGTATTATTCTCAAAACACTTCTTAAAACTACGTAAGGTATTGAGATCAATTATATTAGAAATTCAATAAAAGTATTGGGCAAACAAGAGTTACAATTCAGTATAATATATTTTGGGTAAAATTAAAAATGGAAAATACACTTTTGTTATTCCAGTATTAATTGCACAGATTTTTACATTTAAAAAAATATATTTTTGAATTTTGCAAAGCATTGCTCACATCAAATGAATAGAATTGCTCAATAAGAAATATAAATATACTAAAAACCTCAAATACATCAAGAAAACAAAGGAAAGCAAGAAGTTCTGAAACAAAAACAGCACTAGACACCCCAAATGTTGATCTTAGTACTAAGAACACCTATATGGTAAGGATGCTGCATTATAAGCTCTTACCAAATAACCTGTACTTAAATTGAAATAAAACTAAATGAGTTAATGACAGCAATTCAAAAACTTATAGAATTAACTAATCGGAATTGTGTTAAACAAGTTCAATAAAATTGCTGGAACTTGGATAAAATGTATGCCACTCTTATCATACTGCCTACATTAAACTCTCTTTTAATTTTCAAAAATTTAGAGCTTTGAAATTTTTCTTCATTTATATGAGCAGCTTTGAATTTTTCTTAAAAACCCATAGGCCTCTTACGGACAACTCTCTCTCTCTCTCTCTCTTGTTGTTCTGTGTGTGTAATAATAAAAAATAAAATATATAAATATCACAAAGAAACTCACCAGTTGTACCAGTAAATCCTGAGATAAAAGCTCGACGTTGGTCACAAGGGGCAAGATATTCACTCTAAAACAGAAATTTTACCCTGTTTTAAAATTTGGTTATGCTTAAACAAAATAAAACTCATAAATTGTTTTTCTAGTTAAAATTTGAAATACTATACAATTGCAAAAAAATACTAGTTAAGGAATTGTAATGCTTAAGTTGAAATTGAATTTCCAAATCACAAATAAAAAAATTTTAATATTATGAATTTTAATTTTAGATCACAAATTTAATTTTATTTATCCTTAACTACTTATTTTCTAATTTAAGTCTAAAAATTTGCTTTCTTATATAATGGATGAATGCTAAACACATCTCAGACTTTTAACTGTTGTTACCCATTTCATTTAGCACTCTACATTATGAGAATCCATAAATTTAGTTAAATGTGACACAAGTTAACCCATTTGTTGATGTATAGTAAAAGCATAGATACATAATTTCCTCATTTACTGGATATTAAATAAAATGTCAAATAATAAATTTTATTTAACAAGACATTGAATAAATTAAAAATTATTCATGTGCATTTCTTACTAACAATATGAAGGTACTGCAAGCACAAATACATAATATGTAAATGAAATATCTAAACTAGAACTTATCTATTTTGACGGTTTAAAGTCTATATGCAATGTAAGAGAAAAATTTAAGCTAATTTAACATGTATTATCTTAAATACACAAATGAAAAAAGATAGAAATTTACATTAAGTAATGTTCATACAAATGTTCGATGTAAATTTTTCAAAACAATTTAGAGAGTTGAAGATAGTATCTTAGCAATTCATTACTGATGATTAGTTTATACTGTAGGAGTCTATGGTCCCTTTGTCATTAGTAAACCGCATGGAATTTTTCTTCAACGGATTTTTAAGTTAGAACTGATTGAAGTACAGAATGGTACAATACACTATGGTGTATACAGATGAAAATCATTGACCGACTTCAAAATTAAGAAGAGGCATTGTGAATACCAGCTACCAAATAACAATAATCAAAAAACATATCAGCTCAATCCTGAGAGTTAAGCTTCAAGGACAAATTTCTTACAAAACTTACTTTATTATTATTCTAAAAGAGTTCATGTTTATATAACAACATTTGTCCTACCATTCCTTTAATTCAGTTCACAGATTCTTAAGTTATAATGAAAATATATACATCTAGCTGTGTAAAAATATAACATACAGTGTTTTATTTAACATCAGTATATAAATACATCAGATAAAAAAGGAAAATAATTCAAACTACTAATAGATGAAAACACAGTGTGATTTTCACAGAGAAATATAGAGACCTGGGATTTTTTAATAATGAAAGTTTTATTACCAGAATAGCTTATTTGACACAGACATGTGCCACTGTAGTGGTCCCAGTTCCTGTTTAAAAAGATTCAGAAGTTGCCACTCTTTAAACATTGGAAGACTGCTAACATTGACCAATCAGACTTTGTTGTGAATTCTGAAGTTTTAACTTTCAGAGTTTCACATTTATTACCGAAGTTGAATATTCTGCTGATGAGAACATGTTTTTGCAAAGAGAGGAAGCACATTTAGTTGCTGCATTATCAGAACTCTAAATCTGCAAATGCACTATTGTTGGATGCTAGTATGAGAAGCAGAAAGGGCCAGATGTCTCATTCTACATTAATAGCCATGAAGAAAAAATGTAAGGCAAAAATGGCAGTTTGGAAGCAGGTGAGTGCACACCCAATAAAACTATTGCAATTATGCACAAGGCCAACATACAAGCACTTTAACACTTTTTGTGAATTTATTATTTAGTTTTTTAATTATAAAATACTGCTATGCAAAATATACATTTTCAATTCTTTTGCATCCTTTTGGTATATCAGCATTTTAGAAAATTGCATTTGGCAAATATGCAGGATCATTAGAGCATTCAGTGTAGCCCCCTTTTGAATTCCAACATTTCCAGTCCCAGTTGTAATCATATATGCTTTGAAAGAGGAATAAAATATAAAGATACCTGTTATGATGAATGGGAGGTGCAAAAGTTCACAAAAGTTTTACTTTTATGTTAAGTAATTACATTATGTTATTTCATATGCTCACAGTTGCAAAGTATAAACTTTATTCCAAGAAAAGTGGCAATATTGTTTTATGAAAAAGAGGCAAATAGACATAAAACTAATTTTGCAAACTTGAACATTAAATTATAAAAACTTATTAATAATTTTTCAACTGAAGAATATAAATTTACATGAATTTCAAAATTAGTCTTTATAAACAGTAATTAGATCTGTATTTTTAGAAAATTAACAGAACAAAAAATGCTTTTGAAACACAATTTGAAAACAATAAATAGGCAGTAACTTTTTGAAACATATTGATTTGTAATGTAAACACTACATAAATCATTCATTATTTACTAATTTCAACAGTCTTCTATCATATTGACATTAAATTTGATGTTAATATTTTAAATAATATACTAACTCTTAAGAATTATGAAAATTTATAAATATTTTTAATAAAATATATTGTAAAAATACCTGATGTGCATCAGTACATGGAATGATATAAGCTTGTAATGCATCAGTGACATAGTTGATGTTTTTAAAAGAGCTCTCATTCTTTTCAATAAAACACCTGTGTTTTCATTGCCATATCCAATGGTTCAGATGTTGAAGCACCTATATAAATACAAATAATTATAACATTTCCATGCAATCATTTCAAATGAAGGTTTTAAAAAAAAAAGTATAAAATAATGCTTCATTTTTTTTTAAATATTTTTTAATTAATATAATTTATAAAAACATTTAAAACAAAAGTGAAATACTTTTCACTGAACAATTACAATAAAGAAATTAAAAGGATTATGCTCTACATCAAACTAGTTTCTCTACAAGTTAGGTGGGGAGAAAAATTTAGATAATAAAAATTCCATATCAAATATTTTTCCATATAAAAGTAAAATAATCAATAGAAATATAAAGCATTTTCTAAGTAATTCTATATAAGCTAATAAATCGAGGGAACAATTTTAGAATATCTGAATATTTTTTAGAAAGCCATATTATCAGTTTAAATTAAAAATCTGTAAAAAAATACATTGTAAGGGAACTTGCTTTCATTTTTACTAGCAAATTGTAAAAAAGCAAAAGAGTTTTAATATTTAAGTTCTGCATATATCTTGGAAAGAATTTTAAATTAAGTTATATCATATATAACTCAATTTAAATTGAAAATTAGAAATTCAGTATATTTCATTCAATTATTCTGTAAGTAGTTTTATTGCATACAACTTATAAGAGTGAATGAAATAAAACATATGTATTTTCAAATCACTCAATTTTTTTGCATATATATATATATAAATATATATGCACCAAAAAAATTGAGTGACAGCCATGAAACTTACCATTTAGATGTGATTTTAGAGTTATCTAAATGATTAACATATATCAGCATCAATGGCAAAAGAAATTCCTGCAATAGGCATGAAATGTTCCAATAGTGAGCAATTAAAAGCAATGGTGTTTCAATTTACAGAGAATTTAAACCACACTATAAAACTGTTAAAAGGTTGTTTTTGAGATGAGAACTAAAAAGATGTACCATAGACTTAGGAAAAGTAAATTTGTTGCATGGACAAATCTATCACAATCTTAGTTATAGTAACTTGTTTGTTTAATGTTGGTAACAGTGGGTCAAGAAATCCACTAATGTAATTTAAGTGTTTTTCAGGGTTTTTTACTGGTCTATCTCCATATACACAACACACTATATGTGTTTGGAGATGGACCATCCAGTGATTTGATTCTGCACTTGTTGCCTAGCAGGACTTAGTTATAATATCTAGAGAACAATGTTTTGCAACAGCAGAGTACTTTTAGACATCTGTAAGACACTCGAATCCTTGCATCTATAATATCTCAAAGATATTTTATATAGTAAGTATTTCTGACTATGACAGAACAGTGTCTTCTAGGTCATGTTCTTTATATGACTTGTTAGATAACAAAAATTCTCCAAACCAATGGAGAACATCTAGAATACATTGGGTGGATAACTGCAGGTATTTTGAAATACAACTGACTAAGATAATAAAGCAGAGTATACTAACAATCATCATGTCGAACAAAGTATCATCAAATATGGCTGATAAGGGGTTTTTAATTCCAAATATTATGCATTATTTTTCTTGCTAATGCTTTTAAATATTTTTAAATTTAAAATTATTCCCACATTTCCTGCAATACACTGCATATAAATTATTTAATTGTGTCTCAATATCTTATTCATGCTTCTTTTTTAATTTTATGAACCTTGCATAACTTGGTATATAACCAAAATATTTTATTAACTGTGTAAAAAATATATTTCCAAATCATTTGAATAAATATGAGAAATAAATTGCATTTTATTAAAATTATTGCCTTAATGTTTACTTTAGAATAGTGAGTCAATAAATTCAGCATATTGCATAAAGAAAAAGCTCTTGTAGCAGTATGACATCCTATAATATGTAGGGAGAGGAAAGTAGGCGTTTCATTACAAAAATGATTTATTCAAGCTGTGCCAAATAAATTATTACATAATTTGAAATTATTTCAAGAAGTTTAACAATAAAAGTTATTAATTCATAAATTCCACTAAATTTGTTTCTTAAAATTTTTACTTAAAAATAATTTGATAAAAATTCAAACTTAACAATAATTTGCATGTCATAAATGGGGGAAAAAAAGTACAGTTGCAATGTAATTCAATTAAATCATTGGAATAATAAAATTTATTTTTCATTATATTCAACAGTTTCAATACTAGAACTATCTGCTTCTATTTTTAACATTTAATTTGTTTGTGTCTAAAGCAAGGCGTTAACACTTCAAATCTGTTTGTATTAGGTATCACCTTAAATTTTATCCCTAACTGTAATATGCCGCTCTTGAAATTTTTTATTTTGAAAGCGTTGTATTAGAAGATGAAAGCATATTTTTACATTTCTTCAAAGCTTTCTGACATACTACTTTTGTAGTTTGCAATTTTTTTTATTTGAAGTTTATCTCAGGAAATGATTTCAAGTGAGATTTTTTCTCAGGTGAGATTTATGAGGGCATACAATGGAAAGAGATAAAAGTGTGTCTATGATGCATATACAAGATCGACATTTAGTACATTTAAATTTTGCAGGAGAAAGAAGTTTTTTTGTGGTGATGAACAAGTTATATCAGTAATATCAAAATGAAGCATGTAGGTCAAATTATTCCTCACATTTTTTGTATTGTTTTCTTTTTCTTTTTTTTTTTCTTGATATTATAGTTTAAGCTACAAGAGTTTCGCTTCAAAGTAAGATTCCTAGTTATCTATAAATCTATAATATCCTTTCTAATCACTACTATGGGCAAATTTTTGAGTGTGAGAAATGCAGTTTATTACATGTGATGCTTCTGAGATCTGTATCAGCATGACCCAGAGAAGAAAGGTTTAAACATGTCATTTTATCCTTAAATGATTTGTTTTATTAACAAAGCCAACTTAATGGTTCTAATAAGAGCAGTCATAAAATGTCAAAAAAGGGATATTTCATTGGTACAATTGCAGAACCTTTTTAATTATTTATTTTAATGAAAGCAGGGATGGAAAAGTAGTAGCTTTGCAGCAGGGCAAATTGCATTTTATAGCAGCTTTCAATGGTTTTTGTAGTAGCTTTCTCTCTCACTCTCTCTGTGGTTTCATGGCAGTATATTTTTACATTAACAGTTCTTCAGACTTCAATGCATATACAAATTAATTTTTATATTATTTAGCAATCGTTTGATTGATATGAAATAAAACCGCAGGATTTATACCCGAAATTAAATTAAACTCAATCATTTCGTATGATATTCTAAATTCAATAAAAAAATAATTTATTGACGTATTTATAAGAAAAAAATTAGAATTATAATCGAAGGTTAAAAATTATTTTTTATTTAATGCATAGATAATAAAATATTTTTTTATTTAATGTCTATTAATAAATTGGATACATTTCAGTAATGAATATGTAGTTGTTAATACTTTTTGTGTTTTTTAAAGGCTAACGATTTTCTTTGTCCTTCTTGCAACTTCAAATATTTTGGATTTCTTAGCAATGAATATTTTTAATGAAAATAATGTACCAATTTTTAATAGATTTCGTATCAAAATATCATTATTAAATTACTTAATAGAAAAGTATATTAAAATTTTTCCCTGAATTTTCCTTTGACATACTATTTTTACATAAAATATGTTATTTAATTGAAATACAAGTTATTAAAATAAATGTTGCAAGAAAATAAAATAAATGTTAAATAAATGTTGCAAGAATAAAAGATTCATTTAAAATTTAAAAGTATCAAATGATAGAGTTTCGATTGAGTAAGAAAAAAAATGCTTATATGTTTACTTATAAGTTATTTTCATTTGTATAAACAAAAGTAGTGCTTTTTAGTTTTAAAGTGGAATCTAAAATTATATGTATGCAATTTTTGAAAAATACAAAATGTAGTACAAAAAAAACCCAATATGTCATGCATAAGGATAATGAACAATAATTATGTATAGATAAATAATGAATAAATATATTTATACATATTCTGTAACAAATCTTATTTTTGAGAATTTTATTTTTCTAGGTGTAACATAGCGGTAGACTTTTTAATCACAAAAAATTTCCTCAATTTCAAGGGGAACACAAGATAATAAATAAATAAAAAAAAAGAGACAAATAAAGCTTTAGTCGTATTTTATTTAATTCAAAATTTTTAGAAAATAAAAAAAATTATGCATGGTGGTGAATAATTTACAAATGTAAAATATTAATAAAATTTGAAATTAATTTAAATTTAATACATTTATTTTAAATAGTTATTGTAGAAACATTTAATACTATATGTCCACAAGCAAATTATTTATCCTATTTGTTCTTATCAAAAATAATATGGCGCCACGATACAGACTGAAATAAATTTTCGCTCTATGACACATGTTGACAAAACCAGTAAACCCTATCCTCAGTAGTAACGTCATCAAAGTAGAACTCTTACACCATTGGTAATTCTTACCCTCACTAATAAATATCTTAAATGAAGCCTGAAGAAAGGCCAATTCATATTAGGCTATTTTTCCAGGTTTTTGTTTTCCCTCTAATTCAGCTGGCAAACACTTAGACAGCTGTCTTCGATGCCTTAAGGCAAGCGCTGCACAGACGTTACTCACTTTGCATCACCCAGGGGGTGTAACTTGAAGACAAGCTACGGACACGGAGTAACAACACCCTCGCAACGCCACGATCATATTAGACCGGACCTACAATTTAAAATGGATTCCAAACCACTACAAACATCCATGGCACCACCGGGACTCGAACCCGAAACCTGTGGTACCGAGCATTACATCCAATCATGAAAGTGGCGATTTTAAAAATTTTACAAATAAACAGAAAAATTAATTTTTTTTTAAATATCAAGTTTAATAAATAAGTTGTTAATATTTTACTTCAATAATTAATAATTTAAGACATTTATCACTGCAACTTGCAAATGATACCAAGATAGCTGGTTACATTAATAATGTTAATTATTTTTTTGATTTCAGACCAAATTGTTTTGAACAAAAAAATTGAACCAAAATATATTGAAAATAGCTTCTTAGTAAAAATGCTTGCATGAAAAAGAAACCATGACAAAGGTGAAAAAATTTTCTAACATTATCATTCAAATTGCTTTGATTTATACACATTTTAGCAGTGGGAATAAATCAATAGATATATGAATTTTTCCTATTTTAATCAAATAATAACTTTAGACTCACTTCAGATAACCAAAATTTCATTAATTCTTGCAGATCCAATTTTCAGCACTAAGGATTCCAGCCTTCAATACTTAGGATTCTACTGAAACACGCATGCAAAGCAACCACTTCTGCAGATGTAAATTTCCTACAATTTAGCAACAATCACAAAAAGAAATAACAAGCAAGCCCCATGCTCTAATAAACAAAAAAGCTCATACACTAAAATTTCTACGCAAAAACAAAGTATCAAGCAAAACTGCTTCAATGCCAAATACGTTTTAAGAAAAATAAAACAGCAAAAATTTATCTAAGAGCAAATAATAATTAATAAAATAAATAAATGAAATATAACAATAATTTTAAGAAAGATTTAAAAATATAGACAGTAATAATATGATTTGCTTACTATTTGCTATTAACCAATCTTCAGGACTCAGTTCACTTATTGGTAAAAGAGCAGGCATTGCCCTGTTTTGTGTGCGTTCTACTGCTTTAATGGCAGATAAAGATGGTACCATGGTAGCAAGAGCAGCCATCTGTGGATTAACTGCAAGATATTTTAATGTCTCAGTAAACAAGGTTGGTAGTGGAGTTATTTCTTCTTGAGAACGGAGTTTCAAATCTGAAACCACTTGATCCACTTTGTTGCGCCAAGCATCTGGAGGATGGTTGTGTTTATTGTTAGCTTTTTAATACGACTATATACAGTCACAGCTCTACCTGGACACTGTCTATCTCTAGCACATCTCCAGTAAACTGTTCCTTCTTTTCCATCACGAACCTTGTTATAACGATGCCCTTCATAAAGAAGAGCAATTCCACCTCTTTGAGTAGCAACATACTGACATTCCATTCTTAAAAAAAAAACATTAGTAATTATTATTTATTAACATTCTAAAAATATGACAAAAAGGATATATAAAAGAAATAATTATTAATCTAAGATATATTCTTAAAATATAATACATTTTAATATGAAGTTGTTTTTTTTTTTTTTTATATAAATAGGATAACTGACTGATATTCATAGGTGTTGTACAATACGAAAACAGGAAACTAACCATCTATATCTGCTGTATGAATTATAAATGTAGTGAATTATATATATATGTCATGCTCTACATTTGTTATTTTATTCATTATATCAATCAGAAAAACAAAACGCAATTTGTATCTCTCATAAACATTAACAAAATCATACGATTTCTTAGAAGATAAATAAGGAATGTGGTTTTCAATAACTAAAAGAAATTGATAGAAAATGTTGCACACATGAGGTTGTGAAGAAGGTACTTAGATATTTCCCTCCCATTCTTGTGGAAGACATCTTTGTTTCTGCTTAATTGTTTTCAGGTAGAGAAGAGACGAGAAACCTCTTTCTCTTTCTCTAGAACATCCCAAATATGCTCAGTTGAATTCATGTTTAAGGAATTTGCCAACTTATTTTTTAAAAGGATTTCTTCATTGAAAAGGAAATCAGCCACTAGGCAAACATAATGTAGCCTGTATTTGCAATGTTATAGTATAAGGAATTAAAATAGCTCTGAGATCTCAATTCTATATTTCAGCAATAAGTGATCCATTTCTGATGATGTACAGGTTTGTAAGTCCATTGATAGAGATACCAACCCACATCATTAAGCCTTCCCTAAATTAGATACTTTTAGTTGTCAATTGCAGGATTATACTGAATGCCACATAATGACAGAAGAAAATATAAGCAAGTACAAAAGCACAAATTACCTATATAAATTAATTGTGTTAGATCATTTACAATGAGTATAGATAATGTAAGGAATAAAAATAAAAAAAAACATGAGGAAGGGGTTGAAATTGGGACTTTTTGGATTCATGTGCTCTAGTATTTTGACCAGTTAATCTCCTACACATGACATTAACTTCAATCAAATCCAAGATGGATCATTCCGGTCTCCTCCGTTCATCTCCTGCTGTTAGGACATCATATTTATTGTTATGAATCATTTAATGCTTGCCATTTTTTTTTTTTTTTATATTCTCATACAGATTCCAACTTGCTTTTCACTAATTATCTGTAACACCTAATTTTTGGCATCACAGACACAATTTGAATATTAATATGCTTGTGAGCATAATTTTCCCTTTTAGAACACTTGAAATAATAAGGATTAATGGTTATCTGATTGTTTTATACAGAAATTGGGAAATCCTAAACTTGTTTTAATAATGTAGTTACAGGTTTATAGCTTTACAAAAAACATTTTTTTTTTAGATAGAATACAACGAATATTTCTATTCTTATCATATTTTTATTTAAAATTAAATAATAAATTTTAAAGTTTAAATTGAATTGTATAATTTTTTTGACAAGTAAAGAAGAACAAATAAATGAAAGTAAATATTTTTAATTCTTACGTGCTGCATCAAAAACTGATTAGATATTACAGCTATCCACTCTACTTCACAAAACCATGATAGATCTTGCGCTCTCCTATCCTGTCTAATCTGTTTTCATCAGACATCAGCAATCAGAGCATGAGTAATAAAATAAGCAAATATTGAGGCACTAGAATGTTAAAAGAAATAAAATTTTACTAATACACAAAATGTCAAATTTTCAATATTAAATTGTCAATTTTTATTTTTATAAAAATTTTAAACATTAAAAATCTTTCCCTCAGGAAATAACTTGGCTATTGGAATAAATAATGAGCAATCTTTAAGAAAACTAATTTTAATTAAATTAATCAGCTTCTTTCTGGACAATATTTTTTTTCAGTAACTCAAAAATCAAAGCATTATTTAATAATATCAGATATTACTATAGGTCCTTGCTAAACTTTTTTTAATATTCCTATAATTTAATTCATGAGGATGAGGGTTGGTTTCTATAGTGTTATCAACTTTTTATCTTTAAAAGACTTTAAATTTTAAAATGTACAAAAGGCTAGCAATTTTACATAACAAATGTTTCTTTACGAATTTTAAAATTCAGTCTTGCACACAAACTAAAATTAAACTCTTTCATTCATGCAACTGCTTAAATACCGAAATTCTTGCAAAGATCTGTGATTATGATAATTTATGTTAAGATCAGCAAGTGTGGGTATCCAGCTATACAGAATCAACCGCCAAAGGCAAATACAGAGTAGTGTCAGCAGTAGCAAAATTGTCTTTTAATCGAATACTTAAATCATTATGTTAAACATTCAAATCAATTTTCTTTTGTTTCACCGAGAGGTTTGAATACAGCATGTGAAATAAATTTTATACGTCATTATCAATAAAAAAAAGTTTAATGCCAGGTAAAATTTTTATTTTTTTTTAACTTTTGTACTCACCTCAGCAAGTGAAAATTGTATCATGTCAATCTTATGTTTAATAAAAGTTGAATTTGTTGATAATTAAAACATAGTATTTTTGATGCTTCATTCAGCTTAATATGATAAGTCTTTTTAAACTTAAAACATTTAGATCATTATTAGGTGCAATTAATCAATAATATTGAAATTTAACAATAATTAAAAATACATAATTTCTTGCAGTAAAAATAATCACATTTGTCAACAATGATACATGTAGCCTAAGAATTATTATCATTGGATAAATCACAAAATTCTGCCTAAATTATAAGAAATATTTTGTTTTGCCTTATAATATCAAAGTAGGCAATAAACTAAGTAAATATACCACATAAATATGTTATGAAAGGAATCAGTAATTTTCTGAATTCCTCAACTATCACTAATAATTTATCTGATTGTAGGTCATAATAATTAGTGTTCATCAAAGAGCTTTTAAATATTTTTGTAAATTTTTCAACAACAAAAGATTTAATTTTTAATGTGTAAGAAATAGTTAAATACATATGCTTTCCTTATGGTCACACTTAACAGTTTTAACAACCATTATTTCTAAGTATTGGATGGGATTATTTCTAAGTAATGGAACTAAAATGGATATATGTATGGATTAAGAAGTTTTTGGTTTTTTATTTAAAAATTGGTTAAGCCCTTTTCACAGGGTGTGTGCTTGTGCATGTCAAAATTTATATAAATTTTATTACCATTTGAAATAAAACTGACAGTGATTAAAAAATGTTTTGGACAGGTATTAATATAAGTCATTTATTTAAAGTATTACTGGGGAAATTCAAATTCTTATAAATTGTAATTATAATGATTAGCTTACTGAATTATAATTCCTAAGAAAGATATATTGTATCTTCTGATTCAGATGTAAATTTTAGAAAAACCTAAAAAAAAAAAAAACTAAAACCAAAGTAAAAATTATAGGAATAAAAATTTATGAAGCTGACCTCAAATGTGAGGCATTAATTTTAAAAGTTAAATTTTTTAAATAAATTTATATTTTGAAGGGTTAAAACACACAAAAAAATTATTATCTAACAATTCCTATATTACGATTTATTTAAATTTTGTCCCGCCTACGGAAAATGGTAAAGTGAAATTTGACTTAGCTAATTTCATATAAATCATAATAAAAATTGAATAAAATAAATTTTGATATTTCTCTTAACTAATATACAGCTCTTCATATAACATTCTTTACTACAATACAAAAATTACTTTTGTTTCATAGCATGTTTAAATGTTCTATGGAAATGTGATAGAAAAGGTAGCCAGCCCAAAGATCAACATTAATTGTAAGATTAAAGCAATTCTTTAAAAATTTTTTTTAATTTGATGTAATAAGTTTTAGATTCAAACTGTCATTATACTACAATTTCCCAAGTACATTAAAAAGTTTGGAAATTTCCTTGGGTGGATTATTAGTCGAGTGTGAAAAATCTGTGGATTTGTTTTTCCCCATTGAAACTTTGAGGAAAAAAAAAAAAAATGAATTTAAAAAATTTTAATTTTAAAAAGTAATATAATTTTGGAAAAATATTTCTTGATAATTAAATTTTCTAACTGAATAATAAAAAAAATTAATAATTATAGTAACAAAATAAAATGAAAGCTATTTTAATAAATTTTAAGTTGCATACAATCAATTTTTAATATCGAAAGAAAACAATCTAAAATAAAATTCTTTACTTCCCAGTAGGAGCATATTGTAAAAAACTGGAATGTAATAGTTCTAACTAACTGCCTGGCACTACAGTCCATGTTGAACCATGGTCATATCTGCCTATTGGCAGGAAATGTTTTCTTTTACTTGTTAGTTTTTCAGTCCTACGCCCAATGCTCTACAGTCATATCAGAACGACAACTATGGTTTAAAGTGAATTTCGAACCACTACAATCCTCCATGGCACCGCCGAGACTCGAACTCTACACCTAATGTACTAAACGCAGAGCGCTAGTCCCTCGGCCATCAGGCCCAATGTGATAGTTCGCTTATGGTAAATATTATTTCTTTTGTCTACACTGAAGGGTATATTGGAAAGTATTTCTGAACGAGGTAAAAACTAAAGAAATGTTAAGTTTTGAAAAATAGTTGTCAAATCTAATATTTTGGTTAATCTTAATCGCCTTTATAATAATATCTATCATTTAAACCCTTCAACTTTCCCATGTTTTAACTAAAACTGCCTATTTTAGGAGAAATGTGCTCTTTATAAAACATTAATATTCTCTAATTTGTTTTTATATATCTATAACTGGCTAACTGATGTATATTATTCAGTCTACAAACATTAAAATTACTTTTCTTATAAAAGCAGTTACTTTGGAACATAAAACAGCCTTGGAGCAACACTGATACTTCAATCAAATGTCTTAGTTATATCATTGCCAATAACACTAAGTTTACAATAGAAATATCTTAATCCTTTCAAGCTTCACTAGTTAAGATGTTGATGCTCATACTCATTTTTCCGACTTGCATATCGACAATATAAAGCAAAATCAGATTAGTTGGTCTAAATTGCTCTCTTTCAATCATCAGTAGTCTATTAGGCATAACTATTACAGCTGACATCATGAGATCAAATTAATGAATTGCAATTAACATAAATAGGATAATACCGTCACAATTCCACAGATAGCAATACATGAACTGTATATTCTAACACACCATTCCATACTATTAAATTTATTTGTATTATGAGCTCCTATACAACATCTATTAGAATAATTGACAGAACTACTTCTATCTCTGACTTTAGTCAGCCAATGCCTTTTTTCATATGGATATACATCTGCTGACCGCGCTTTAGATATTGGAAACAGCCGATATGACTTGCAATTTCCAAAATGAATTTTCCTAGTCATCATTATCTCCTTTTTATAGAATCGGATAAATCCATAATAGCTCATAAGTAGCAATGACATAAAAATTAATGTGCGAGACTATGTTCTGTAAAAGTAATCTATCACTTCATAATACATTGCTACCATTTAATTAGTTTTGTAATGTGATCTGCATAACACAAAAGTGATTTTCTTTATGGCTGAGGGTCATATGTCATGAGAGCAAAGAACATCAGCTGATGCAAAAATATATTTTTATGAAAAGAGTAAGGAGTTATTCATAAAAAAACTACTTTAACAGAGAAAATTGATAATTAATATCAACTTTCAATAATTCACAAAAATTGGGTCGTTGCAAAGCATGATTGAAAAACATAAAACATAGTGCAATTTCATTACTGTAAAATAGCAAGTTGGGAAAATAAGACCTTAAAATCTTTTTTAGAAATGAAAATGAGCTATTTTACAGCAATGAAATTACACTATTACCCTTATTTCTTTCTTTTTATTTTTAAAGATTAGTTTCCTGGTAATTTATTTGCATTTTAAAATTTTCATTTTCTCTGATCACTAGAACACAATTTTATCACTTCTATTAAACAACAAACATTCACACAGCAAATATAACATCTAAAGTCTTGGTCATCCTTTAGAGTATAAATGGACCTTGAAATGAAGTCTGCTTTTAACCTGATAGTAATAATTTGCTGATGATATATCAAACTTTTTATTGCACCAAATATTGGCCTAGTACTTTTAAATTCTATGCATAAGGTAATGATGTTCATAATAATTTTTCTAAATGAAACAGCTGGTATTCACTTAAAGGGCAGTGATGGAACAATGACTTAAAAAAAAAAAAAAATTTACAACCATGTTCAACAAACGTTTCCAGACTTGAACAAGTTTTAGGATATTACAATATTGTATAGCATTTCGAAAGAAACTGGAGATTAAAACATGCAACTGGTCTCAAAGGATATTTAAGCAGACCAACATTTAGATTTTCTTTGCACGTTAATAATGGAATAAATTCTGTCATATAAAACAACTTCTTACATAACACTTCAGCCACTTGCATCCTTCAAGACTTTTTCCAATTTTGCAATGACATGAACTACTACTTAATAAAGCATTTATTTACCACTTTAAGACCCATTCTTTACATTTGATTGGCTTTGTCTACAACTTCAACAAAAACTTTTTTTCAATGTTTTCGCTGATCAATGTACCTTTAAATATTTAACTTAAATTGGTATGACCAAACTGTAATATATTGTTATTTCCTACTCTTAATTTACAACACCACATATAACCACAGATATAATTTTCATACTAAAAATAATAAATGATTTTATTTAATCCACAGGATTTACAATCCATGACGACTTGCACCTGTTCAATCAAGTTTTGTTTTCATATCCATGACAAACTAACAAAACATTTATCCGTTTTAAAGAGTGTTTTGATGCCACAATTATAAATATATATAAGCTATAAATTTAAGATAATGGAAACAGAACACATTTTCTGGCAACTTGTAATCTTCATGTTTGCTAGAGGTATGAAAATATTAACCATTTTCTATAACTTCATCTCATGATTTTTCATTCACTCACACACATCAATGAATGATGCAGGTCCCATTTGTCTAATTTTTTATTCGAGTTCAGCTCCCTTTCAACATTCACATCTGTTGTTTTTTGATACTTAAAGATTGTGATGGAAAACTTAATAGTTTTCATAATTTTATTAACAAACAGCATCTTTAGATGGCAATTTTGTAGAGTGGATTTTTATGAAAATAACCCCAAAAAATTCCACAGATTGTATGCTGCAGCCGATAATCTGCACTCTAAGGTTTCTTAGCACATAATCTGGATTATAGGCATGAAATTATCATAATTTAAAATTTCATTGCATAAAAAATTAATATCAAATAACCAATTAAAACTGTAATTTTATAGAAAATTAATACAGTGATTCTACAAAGAATATATAGTACATATAAATGATCTTTCCTTGAGAAATTGCTTTATCAACAACAAATGAATATGAAAACAAAAAAAAAAAACATGCAAGTAAAAAGTTTTTTAAATAAAAAAGTTGGAATTTTGTTAAGTTAAAGTCTTGTGTTCCATGGAAAAAAATCCTAACAAAGAGAAACCTAACTCATGTTTAAATAAGTACAAGAAAAAAATACAAATGTTTAGATTGTTTTTGGATTACTTTTAATTGCAATGTATATGTAATTTTAGTTTACTGGAACCCTTTACTTTCTGTGTATTTTTTTTATAATGGTTTCAAAAAATAAACTAAAATTTTATTACTTTGTTTTATCAAACAAGAAGTCTACATTTTTTAGACTAAAAAAGTAAGCACAATAAGTTTAAAATTACATAGTATTAAAGAATTCCACAATGATATTAAAATTAATATTCCAAAGATTTTTTTATTAAGTTGATTCACACATAGATTTGTAGTACAGGTGTTTTTATTTTTAACTTAAAACTATTTCATCAAGAAAGTTCAAATTTTTTACAATGAATTCTTAATGATCACGCTTTACTTGGGTGTAAACAACAACACACATGCAGAAAAGAAAAGAATTGGTTTGTTTATAACAAAACTAAGATAAACATATAACTGAAAATATGAACATTATATTCATAACTACTTACCTTTGCATTTAATGTCTTTCATCAACATTCTTGCTCACCAAAAATTTAACAATGTAAAGGGAGGTGTTGAATACTCAAAATTCCAGGATGCACGGTCAGGGATGCCATATGAAAGAATAAGCATTGAAGCGTATGTGTAATTAATCTATGTAAATAATTCCTCTCATAAAAAAAAAAAAGTATAAAAAAGAAAATACTGAGTCCAATTTAAATATTTGAATCTTTTCTCACTGTTATGTTTAGAAAGCATAATTAAACCTTGCTGAAAAAAAAAAAACAGTCAAGAAGCACACACCTGAATTTCAATAGGAAGAATTGTAGCTATTGAGGTAAATTATTCAAGAAATTAATACTGTATCACATTAAATCAAGTCACAGTTATATAAATATGGAATTAATGGATGTGATTGATAAACTGACCAATGTTAATGTTGCAGTAGCTTCATCATACAACCATGCATGTATGGATATTACAAAATTGTACTGCATCAAGAATCCTTATCACTTTAAAAATCGGAACACTTGACTCAACAAGCTATATTGGCACAAGATAAAAAATTTCCAGGCACTGCTATTTAGAATACTTTAAAGGATTTCATATAATAACATCCAGTTTAATGAATAAGAGTTCACTCACATTGTTTAAGATTAACTTTAATCCTACATACAGTACAACAATGGTTGCATTCAAATCTAGATACTCAGGGCAACAGGA
>BPLR01002256.1:0-31307 GCA_021605095.1 Caerostris extrusa
AACTGATTAAAGGTATTAATTATTTATAAACAGCATCCTTTAAAACAGACATTCAAAAATATTAAAAAAAAATTATTTTTAATATTTTTGCAATTTTTCACAATTATTTGTTAGTCTAAGAAAATCAAGGTTCCGTTTTTTTATTTAAAATGGTTTTTTTAAATACTGAAGTAGTATCTGAAAATTTTAATATTGGATCTGATAGTATTTCATTTTATTTCTCGCGTTGACCTTTTTTCCAGATACACTTATTTCATCGCCACATCTGTTTTACTTAATTTTTATAACTAATAATGAAATAACCAATTGACATCACTAAATTTTGCCTCTCGATGAGTAAAGATGATAATTAGTATTCATTACGTAATCCAAATTTAACTCTACCGTCTACTAAAAATATATGCAATTAATGAACAGACACTGTCTATTACGGTAAAAGGCCAGAACAATTTTACTTAATAATTTATGTTCTGATCCCGTTAATTATCAAAATCCAATATCATCGAGATTCAAAAGCCGTATACAGTACTTTAATGTGATTCACAAAATCATTTTTGAATTCCGATTTCAGTAACAAATATTAATTCTTTATATATTATATTTACTAGTAGAGTAATTAACAAAAATAAGTTCCAACAAAGAAAATCGCATAAACCAATGCATAAATACTATATCTTGAAAAACTGAAAACCAAAAAATGACTATATGTTAAGAAATTTGTGGGAGAATCATTTGAAATAGAACAGTAACGAGACAGAAAAATTCTTCATAACAATTGGAATTTAATCATTTAGTTAAGGGCGGCCGATTGGCCAATTGGGTAGCGCTTTGACCATTTGTATCGCAGGCTAAAGGTTCGTATCCTAGCGGTGGCATGTGTGTTTGCGATTTGTTCGAATCAACGGTAAACTGTCGTTCCTGGTCTAATTAGCCTAAAGTTTGCACAAAATAACCAAAGAGTTTAAAACCAAATCATTCAATTAAGGAGAATAATAAAACTCAATACTTAAATTGTAAAGTTTATTGAACAAATTTGATGCATTGGCTAAACTATAATAATAAACTGGAAAACAACTGGACACATTTTAACAAACCTCATAAAGAATGGTCAATGATTTTGATGGATCGTTGGGCTTGAGAAGCGGTGAAGCTTAGGTGTAATTTGAAATTGGCCTCTTCTCAATTAATTGAATACTTTACAGCGATAAATATTAGGATTGTGAATCTCAAATATGTTCATGGAATTCTCAAATCTGTAAGATTTCATGAAAGAGTTCAGTAAAGAAAACCCCTCATTTCTAGGGAAATACAAAAACACTATTCATGAATATATCTATAAAACGTTTAATTTGGGAAAAATTCTGGTTTTCAAAGATAAGAATAAATATATTTTTGAAAGTGAAGGACGTAAAATTCAGCTTCCCAGTAAAGATTATTATAACAAAAATATTTCGCTACATTGAAGGAGTCATGGTTCTGAGAATGATGAAAGTTTCTCTCTAGCGTTAGGGAATTAACATTTATTGGAAGTACAGTGGATCGTTTGGTATTACGGAATATATTGATGGATAAAGTTCAAACATCTGTTGACAGTGATCAGTTTCGAAGCCAGTTGATCTTTCAGCATAGCAAGGAAGCAAATTACAAAGACAGTCAGAGGACTTACAAAATACATCTACTGATCCATACTCCCTCCTCAATCGATAGGTTTGAAATCCATCGAACGCATATAAAGATAAATCTATCAGAGAATTAAAAAAATACAGTGACGAGATAAAGATTTCATAAAGAAAAACAATGATGCTTGTTGAAAGCCTTTTCTGAAATTGCACCAAATACTGCATAAAATCTTATTACTTCAATGACTTGGAAATTACAAGCCATCATTAATTCATTGGCCAAATTGCACATTATTAAATTTTTATTTGTTATGTTAAATTTCCATGAAATGCCTTGACATAACACTATTTTCTTAATTTAAAAGTCATAAATGTATCGCATTTTTATTTATTGTAAAGAAGATTGTCGATTACATTTTATGTAATTGCATAATGAATGCAATTTTTGAGTGTATGTTGACTCTAAATAGATAGACCGTAAGCTGGCTTTTTAAGAGTGGATGCTGATCATTTTCCTTCTTTGGGGATTTTTTTATGTTTCAAATATTGATGTATTTAAGCCTCTCTATTACCAGAAATCACTTTAGATGAAGAGCATTAAACAATTTGAAAAACTATACGAATTTTCGTTTTTCTAAGTAAGGACGTGTATATAATAGGAATAATTATAATCATTTCAATTACTCACAGAACTACTGTGAAACCATAGAAAAATTATCAATGATGATTATTTTTTATTCTATGATAAGGAAATTTAAAAACCAACATAAATTTTAAACGTTTAACAAAGTTTAGAACATAGTTACAAAAAATTGTATTTCCCAGTTACATTTGAAATTGCCCTCACTTCTATTAACAAATTATGATGAGGCGATGAACAGCAAATACATATATATAATGGATTAAATTTGTTTATGAGTTTGAAGTGTTCGTTTTTTGATTTATATAAATCTAATCAAATACCATTTATCTCAATATCAAATATCTTGCAACTTAGTTAAGAAATTTGCATAATAAAAGTCATTTTTAGCGTGTACGATGATGTGCGATGGACTGTCGTTAAGCTGGTCTTTTGAGTGTGGAAATGGATCATTCACCTTGTTCCTTTTGTAAGGTTTCAGTTCCTATTTGTATTTCAATTTTCTATAGATGCTTAATTAATCAAT
This sequence comes from Caerostris extrusa, assembly GCA_021605095.1. NCBI lineage: Eukaryota > Metazoa > Arthropoda > Arachnida > Araneae > Araneidae > Caerostris > Caerostris extrusa. Next base: position 2,786 of record BPLR01002256.1, read on the forward strand.
ATTACTAGAAATCAGTTTAGTTCAATAGCTTTAAACAAATTGAAATTTTTGAATTTTATTCTTTCCAATGATTTTTCATTTTCTGCAATCAAGAAAGAATATAGGTATAAATTTAATCATTTCAATTAAATAGAACACGTAAATAATACAACAGTTCAACCTCAAGAAATGTATGCACAGAGGGATTATATCAAAAAATGCATATATATTAAATATAATGGTTTTTCAAATTGCATGGGATCTCCATATATTAAACCACTTTAAATTTAAATTTAAATCTTATTTTTTTTTTTCAACTTATAGTAAAACAATGAATTATCAAAGATCCTGCAGTTGGTATTTTTAAAATTTATTAATGACAAAGCAACATTTTTCAATGATATATTACTCATATTTTGAAAACGCTGCTTGAGAAATTTAAACATTCAACCAAATTTAGAACATAGTTACAAAAATGACTTTTTAGATTCTTTCCAAAAAACATTCTTGCAGTAGCCGGTGAAGCTGAGGACTTAATTTGTATCATTCTAATTTACTATTATAAATAGCATAAAAACAGCTCTAAGTTAACACATGTTTCTAAGAAGTAAATAGCAAAAAACTCTTCAACAAACTAAAAACTGGAAATGTCACTGTATTTTTTTTTTAATTTCGAATTTTCTTTCGCATATAAACATTATTCTAAGTACGCGAAATATATATTTACAAAACCACACATATTTAAGCAGTTTCTTATGACGTTATTCCCGATTATTTTTTTTTAATGCAAATACTACAGGAGACACAAACTGTTCTTCAATCTGAAATTTTTCATGCACATACAACAAAGAAAGAATTTTTTTTTTCAGGAAAATACAGAAATTTCAAACAAAGCTATAGCAACTGGATGCCAATATAGATTCGAAACTATTTACCTGCAATTTCAAAGATTGAAAGACTTTTTCAATTGCTATGGCAATATCTGTAAGACTCTTTCCTTAAATATCGGATTTTTAAAAAAGATATAATGAACTGTTTAACCAACCTCTGCATTAGCATTTTTGTAAGACTCTGTTGCCGCAATTTTTCAAGAATTCTCAGAAAATAAAATTCTTCAACTATCGTGCTCTTCACTTTGATTTGTCGCTCTGTGATCATTTTTTTTGCACATTAGAGTTTAGCAGACCGAGATCTACAGTTTAAAGTGGATTCTGAACCACTTAATAAGGGGCCTGAATGGTCGAGTGGTTAGCGCTTTGGTGCTCGGTACCACAGGTGTCGGGTTCGAGTCCCGGAGGTGCCATGGATGTCTGTAGAGGTTCGGAATCCATTTTAAATTGTAGGTCCCGGTCTGTTAAGCCCTCGTGTGCAGAAGATGACCGTAGAGCGACAAACAAAACCACTTAATAAACATCTACGTTTTCAGCAGGATCGCAACCTGACGACTGAGTTACCCATTTCTAGAACACTGGGCAGCTGACCTTCAGGCCGCTCGCGCACTCAGACTCTACCCAATGCCTAACATTAACACTGTATTGTTTTAAAAATACGCAATATCGCAAATTGGTTTTTAAAATGATTTAATGTTCTGTATAGCCAACATCTGCATTAGTATTTGTGTTCTTCCTTTGCCACAACTTTTAAAGAATTCTGAGAAATTAATATCTTTCAACTACAACGCTCTTCAGTTTGGCTTCTTGCTCTACTATCACTTTTTTACACACTTGGGCTAAGCAGACCGGGATCTACAGCTCAAAGTGGATTTTGAACCACTAACAAACACCCATGCTACCACCAGGATTCGAACCTGAAAGTGTGAAGTACCCAATTCTAGAGCACTAACTACTTGATCGACAGGCTGCTCGCGCACTTCTCATTCTACACAATGTCCAACTCTATACTGTTTTTAAAATATGCAATACTACAATAAATTATTTTTTATTTCTGAAGCAGATTTTAAACACTAAACTTGATTTATGAAATTACTTTGCAAACTCAAAGTCAATTAAAATCATAATACTACACATAATTTTCATATTACCATACTATAACTTTCGTTAATATTAAGTTAGTTTCGCGTCCTATGGTCTGAGAAAACTTTCTAAAATTAGGCTCCAGTTATATGGAATATATATATATCACAAATAAAATGTTTAGTATTTTTTTTATATGTGCTTTTATCATGAATTATAGTTAATATTATATCATATTATCATGTATAATATTATAACTCAATTTCATAATTTTGCTCAGTTTTTTTTCAATACGCATTTTCTTAATTTATTGAAAAATAAATTATCGCGATAGGTAGTGTTTAAAAGCATTAATAAATATTATACTTATATTTGAACTTAATTTTTTCTGAATTTATCTTCAAATTTGTTTCTATAATTTTAATTAAAAAAATTAAAATTGATAACGTTTTTAAATTATCGCACTGAAATTTTAAAAAATCGCGAAAACTGTTCGCTTAGTGCACGGTTGTTTTAATTAGTTTCTATGAAAGTATTTTGGAGATTTATTTTTGAGTGAAACTGATGTATTGTTTTATTTTTAACATAAACTTATATAGAAGAATTTTTAGCAAAAAAATAATAATAAAAAAAAAAAAAAAAAAAGACAAAACTAACGCGCTAAGCGAAATTTTTATATTATACCTTGTGTTCTGGTCTAAGAATAAAAACACGTAGGGGATTGTAAAAACACAACTCCTTTATTCAAAAATCAAACGCACTCTGTTCGTGTTACATTCCTTTCTCCTTCCAGTCACCTCACGCCCACGCAGACAGGATGTTCACATTATCAGAAGATGGCTTCCACTTTTTGACTATGCACGTGGAGCCATTTATCCACGAGGTAACACCTTGGTTCAACAGAAATTCATCTTAAAAATATTGTGTTTTCAATGAGTTGCTTAAAATACGAGTTATATTTTTATAGTTTGTTTAAGATCTCTAGATCAAGACATATTCTGATTAATATATTAAATGCATTAGCCATTCCATGAAATAAAGTACGCAAATACACTGGTGTCCAAAAGTTAAGCATAAATCGTTAAATGCGAAAAACATGGAGTAAATATTCGTAATATTCCAAATTTCTTGCGGATATTAATTGGGTGAAGAAGAAACATTGGGTTTGTGCAAAAACTTTTCAGTCGACTACGTCCTGCGCGAAACACCTGCGCATGCCGGAACGCAGAGAATTATTTAATTATAATGTAAATATTGTTGCAATAATAAACTAGACATTAATATTTTTAAATTTATTCAAAAGGTAAAAAGCATTACAAGCAGGGTATTAAATGAATATATTCTTATACTCTTATAATGATTATATTTATTTTAAAAATGAAAGAAGAAAACATTAATTACCCACCATTTATTGAAACTAAATGTTACACATAGAAATGCAATAGTCATTTATCATAATGAAAATTATATTAAAACAAAAATTAAAACATTTACTATTATAGGCCTTATCAATTAATATGAATTATAAATAAGGCTTCTTCCATAGAGACATTTATGCATAAAATTAATTCTTCTGCATGATGGTATAGAAATACATTATAATTTGCTTGAATATTTCAATTGCATAAATTTATAGATGTAAAAAGGGTAATATAAAATGCTTTATTAAAATAGGGCTTTTTAATTCAAATGCTATACTAATACAATGTTCTTTAACGAAATTTTACAAAACAACGTTAACAAAGTATTAAATTAAGAGCAAAATGAAATTCGCCTACTCAACAAAACATTTTATTTAAGCTGTTTTCTAGAAAAATTTAAAACTTATATAAAATATTTTCTCTTTCAGAGTATAAAAATTACAATTCGTAGAATGAAAATATTTCTATATTTGTTCAAAAGAAGAAATAATAGATTCTCATATTAACTGCATATAAAATATTGCTTATAATAAAAAAGCATACAAATGCAAAAACAAAATAGAAGAATGAAATACAAAATATTATAAAAACAATCATTTAAAGTAAAATTCTAAAATCGTTTAAAACTCGCAACATAGTAATATAAAATATTTATTATTACTATGTTACGAGTAATAATAAATATTTTAATACTAATATATATATAATCGTCGTAAAACTCCAAAAACAAAAAGCATTCACTGTTCATCATTCATTAAAATTTAACATTACGCACATAAAAACAATGGTAATAAATTTTTATACAAATAAAATATCAAAATGTTTTATACGCACGAAACGCACATGTTTTATATAGCATACTAAATTTTATTTTCGTATGTGTATGCACGTGTCTCGTTAAATGGCATCTTTGTGAGAAACTTCTTCCAGAGTGGGGATTTCTTTGGAATGTCTCAATAGATGTCTTTGCAAATGGCCCTTTTGTGTAAATTTCAGATTACAAATTTCCACACTCAAATGGCTTTTCATTTGTATGGGTACGCAGGTGAGTTCTCAAATTTCCGTTCTTTGAAAATGTTCTCTTGCACACTTCGCACACGAAAGGCCTTTCCTCGGTATGGGTTCTGTAATGGAACATGTAAACCACTTTGATGTCTAAATTTTCTTTTGCATAATTCGCATTTAAATGGCATTTCTTTCGTGTGCGTAAGCAAATGCGATTTCAAAGAAGACTTTTGAATAAACTTCTTTTTGCAAATTTCGCACGCATAATTTTTCTCCCCAGAATGAGTAAATGAATGCGTCCTTAAATTTCCTTTCCATATAAATGCCTTTTGGCAAATGTCACAAACATATGGCTTTATACCAGTGTGAATACGCAGATGATGGGATAAATTCTTTTTCCGTTGGAACCCTCTACCGCAAGTCTCACACTTGTAATTCTCTTGTTTTGCGGTAATGCTAGATTTTGGCATGATTAAATATATTATAAGAAATCATGTAAAAACAATGATAAAATTGTTGAAAATTGAATTCAGCGGGATTCTTGTGTGACCGCGTATTCTGAATCTTGTTTGTGATTCTTTTCAGCTGCTGTCCACTGAAGCTTCTAATATTCTACAGAGAAAAATTGAATAGTAAGAATCACAGTAATATTGATATAGTCTTAAATAGTTAAAACTAAAATTATTAATTTCAAATTTTATTTTTCATGAATTACATCGTCATTGATGAAAAGTATTAATTATTTATCAAACAACAACATCCTTTAAAACAGACATGCAAAAATATTATAAATCTCCTTATTAATATTTCGCAATTTTTTAAAAAATTATTTATCTGTAAGAAAAACAAACGTCTGTTTTTAATTAAATTGGTTTTCTTTAAATACTGATGTAGTAACTAAATGTTTTATTATATAGGACTGATAACATCGCATTCTGTTTCTTGCTTTGAAAATATTTCCAGAAAACGCATTTTATTGCCGCATTTGTTTACTAAATTGTTGTTAACAATTAATTACGAAACTATAAATGGTTATTAAAGAAATAATTTCAATTTTCATCACTTTATTATTTTTTATTTATCGAGCCGTCAAATAATCAGTATTCATTTTGTACACAAAATTTTACTCAACCCATACTACAAAATATATATAATTAATTGGTTGACAATACTAATTGCAGCAAACCCTCAGAAAAGTTTTACTTGATATTTATGTTCCGATCCCATTAATTATCAAAAGTTAATATGACCGAGATTCAGAAGCCGTATGCAGTACTTAAATGTGGTTTACAAAATCATTTTTGAATCCAATTTTAGTAACAAATATTAATTCTTTATATATTAATTATTAGCAGAACAATAAATAATTCCAGCAAAGAAAATCGCTTAAACCAATGCATAAATACTATATTTTGAGAAACTGAAAATATAATATTGAGTGTGCGTTAAGCAATTTGTGGTAGAACCAATTGAAGTAGAACAGTAACGAGACAATTAAAGGCAGCCTGGGGACAAATTTGCTTGCTCTCTGAGAGTTGGTACCACAGACTTCAGATTCGAATCTTGGCGGTAACATGGATGTTTGTTAGTGGTATTGAATGCACGTTAAACTGTAAGTCCCAATCTAATTAGACTAAAGTGTGCACAAAATGACCGGAGAGCGATAAGCCCTTCATTTAAGAAAAAATCTTATATTAAAAAAACTTATACTAAATTTGATGTATTGGCTAAACTATAATAATAAACCTCAAACAACTAGAAATTTTTTTAATAAACCTCATAATGGATGGCCAATGATTATTGATGGTGGCGCTTGAGATGTGGTGAATGAGGTAGAACTTGAAATTGTCCCCTTCTCAATTAAGGGAATATATTGCTGCAATAAATATTAAGATTATGAATGCCAAATCCTTTCGTCGATTCCTCCGATCTGTATGATTCCATGAAAGAGCTCTGTGAAAAAACCACTCATTTCCAGAGAAATTCAAAACACCATTCATGAATGCATCTATATAAATATTTGGATTAGGAGAAATTCTACTTTTTAAAGATTAGAGTAAAAATGTGTTTTTGGAAGGCAAGAATGTAAAATTCAGCTTCTCAGTAATGAATATTAGAACAAAAATATTTCGTTACGTCAAAAGAGTCATGGCTCTGAGAATGTTGAAGTTCGCCTTCTAGTGTTAGGAAATTTACTTTTTATTGGAAATACGATGGATTGTTTGGAATTACGGAATACATTGCTAGATAACGTTCAGACATCTGTTGACAGTGATCAGTTTCGAACCCAGTGGATCTTTCAGTATGACAATGATCCAAAACAGACAAAGATTGTGAGAGAATGGCTCCTGTACAAAAGACATATACTGATCCATACTCCTCAAACGCTGTTTTTGAAATTCATCGAACGTATATAAGAATACACCTATCAGATAATTATAAAATACAAATGACGAAATAAAGATTTCATGAAAAAAAAAAAAAAGGATACATTGTTGTAAGCGTTGTCTGAAATTACACCAAATACCACACAAAATCTTTTAACTTTTTCTTTAATCTTGATTATTTTTAACATTTCAGGGATTATTATGGTCGATATGCAAGCTTTAAGTAGCATACTTATAACACAATTATCTAAAAGAATTTTAAAAGTGAAAAATCTTTATTTTCCAAATTTGAAATAGCTAATAATACTACGCTTCAAATGAAATTATTTACCTTAAGCAAAATCATTTTATAATATGTCAAATATTATTTTACACTATTGAAGCACTTGTCAAATATCTATAAGGAGATTATTATCTTCCAAAGTAGATAGTTAAGATTTATTAGAGGTTAATACCAGAGATTCAGAGAGAAAACTTATTCCACAAGTCAATACTATTTGGTAATAAGAAGGAATAGTCGCCGGTAAACTGCATATCACATCAGTGTTACCACAGAATAACACATTAGAAATAAGCTAATGCGAAAGTAAGATCGGATCTAAATAAGGATAATTTATATTTCATTTAAAACAGTAGTCTCAAAAATTAATTTTTTTAGTAAGTGAAGAAAAAACGATTCCGATTTGATTAAAACTGGAACCCAATCAATCATTTCAAACATCTTCAAAAGAGCGATTAAAAAATGGTTAACACTTCTCAAAAATTCTGCAAAAAAAAATTTACTTTAAAATTACGACTTGATATTTTACATGCTAAAGTATCAAAAAGAAAAATTTATATTTTCACTTTTTATAAAAATAATTTGCAAAAAATAATATACTGCTGCCTGAAATAGTCTTTTTACAGCATTATATTTACGTTTTACATATTAATATTTTAAAAATGAAAATGAATTTCCAGAAAATGTCACGGTAATTATTGTTGTTATAAATTTTGTATTTATGTTAATTTAGAATTTCCTTTTGAGTGTAACCCGCAATTCTAAATATACAAAGTGTTTATTCACATAATAATGTATAAGAAATATTTCATAATATTAAACGCGAACATAATGCAATGTCTAAAGTCGACACAAAATGATCTTCGACCTCACTTTTTCATACTCATACATCAAGAAAAGAAGTTTCAACTGAAAAGTCACATAAGTTAAAAATACCACAAGAACAACTGGACGTCAATGTAGAATCAAAACTATTTACCTGTAATTTTAAAGAGTTAAAAGCTTGCTTTAATGAGATTCATTCGATTAGTCTCTGTCCTTAAATATAGATCTTTTTAAAATGATAGGAGGAACTGTTTAACCATCACCTACATATGTATTTTCGTACGTCTCTGTTGCCACAATTTAAAACATTTGTAGGAAATAAAATATTTTAACTATTATACAAAACGTCCAATTCTAAACCGTTTGGGCTATTTTTATTTAATGTTTTAAAAATGCAATATCACAATAAATGCTGGTTTCTGGAAGCAAATTTAATCACTATACTTGAAATTTTGAATTATGATGAATATATATTTCTACACTAAACTTCTTTAAAATTACAGTTTACTACATTTTCCTAAAAGATTGGATTATTTCGCATCTAATTTGCAGAAAAAGTCATCATGAATCAGGCAGCAGTTATATGGAATTATTACAAAGTAATTCAGGAAATTTAATCTTCAATTCTAGCTCTGTAAATAGAAAATTATTGGGATGATTTACAGAGAAATTATGATATCCAGTTAATAATAAATAAATATTAAAATTTTTAATAGATATATAAGAAATAAGCTGAATTAAATTTAATACAGATTCAAACATATAAATTAAATAAATATATATACTATCAGATATGAGTTCTTCTAGTGTTTCGAGGCATGTAAATAAAGGTCTGCGATTGTACTCCAGAAAATACAAATGTCCACATTCCGTTATCCTATTCCTTTCATCATTTAATTCACACTAAATAATTACAAACTGTATCATTTAGCGTGAAAACGTTTTCGTTGAAAATAACACTTATGGTGGAAAGCATTCCAAGATTGAAAGAAACTTTAAAAAATATATTTTGCTTTGAAAGTATTCAAACTTTAAATATCTATTTGGTTCCTTCAAGTAAAATAGGTAAATAAATTATATTTTAAATTTGCCAATTTTAAATTACAGGTATTACTCAATTTTTTTAAATTACAGATTCATCACTACCAACAAGAGCGTATTGATGCATGCTAATTTACTTAAAAGCTTTAAATATCACAACACATCTATGATAAACATGTTATAAGTCGATGCAATCTGCTTAGAAAAAAACCACATAATGTAACTTAAAACTTGAAAGTACATTTATTTTCGCATATAAATGTTCAAAACTGACTTCGTAATTGTTAATTTTCCAATAAATAAACAATTGGACGATTACGAGTTTAAAAATCAATCCATTGAAAGACATGTTTTATGTGAAAATTGATATATTGTTCTATTTATAACAAACAAATTTGGCCTAATCGTCAGCAAAAAAAAAAAAAGTAATAAAGTAATTGAATAGGGTACATGTATTAATAAAATAATTGAAAAAAAATGCTTATAATTAAATGACGCCAGAAGAAATTTTAAAGTATATCTCTTTTAAAAAAATTCATAAAAATAAAATTTATTCCCGTTTCTGCTAACTGCTGGGGTGTATTTTTGCAGTTTTTCTTGAAGATCTCTATGTGAAGATGCATTTATCATTAAATTTAATCTAATTAATGGATTTCACGTAATGATGAACGTAAATTTTTTATCTATAGTCCTCATTAAAATGTACCTTTTTGCTTTGATTTCCAGAATTTTAGGCGAAGAATTATTTTTTACTGCAAGGGCTGTTTTGCTGCAGGTTAAGCACTGCCAATGATGCAAAACAGGAGTGCTGCAACACAGTGCCCATTTTGCCACAACAATAGGGTAATAAAAAAATGCCTTTATTAAGCCTTCACATTTCTTTATTAATGTTAAAATCTTGATAATATAATTGCACTATTTTAGGTATTAGCATTTACATGTTATTAAAATTATAAACAGTTAACTGTAGTCCTCATTATGATAAACAACAAGCAAAGCCTCAACAATTATTGACTCAACAATTATTGTGCCAATTATTCAAGCCTCAACAATTATTTGTGAATAGATATAAAATACATAGTTTTAATTATATTGTGAATATTGTTCCAACAATAAAATGGGCATTCGATCACAAATATAAAATAATTAATTTTCTTTTATTCATGATTCGATAAACCTATATTATAATTTGACTGAACATTTAAATTATTTTGATTACAGAATAATCAAGACTTTAAAATTAAAAAAGATATTTAAAAAGTCTTGAACGATACATAAGACAATTATTTTTTTTTTTAAAGTGATTAATAAAAATATGTAACATAGTGAGTGATCAAACGCTGAAAGACTTTAAATTTAAATAGTACACTAAAATAATTTTTCCTAGCGAATTTCTATAAAAAAACATTACCAGAGTATTAAATTAATGGTAAATATCCTTCGAATATTCAAAAAAAATAAATTTTGGTTGAATATTTAAAACTAAATTTAGTTGTTGTAAAATATATTTATTTCCATACAAAATATAAAAATAATCATTCGAACAAAGAAAATATTTTTAATTTTATTCAAAGGTAAAAAAAATATATAATAATTACAGTGTATTATATAAACATAATTTCTATTTCATATGCAATTGTTCTTTAAAACATAAAATATTTAAAAAACATTTATTGTAAAATCCAAAAATAGGGTATGCAAGCTGCAAAAAATAAAAATAAAAACATTACTCATCATTCATTAAAACTAAACATTTCACATATAAATGCAATTGTCAGTTATTTTCGTTGTATTAAAAAAAAATAAAGAAAACCCTTACAAATATTGATAATGTAAATTTTAAATAATGATCCTTCCATAAAAGACTTATGCATAAAATTAATTCTTTTGCATGAGTGTATATAAATACATTATAATTTACTTGAATATTTCAATTACATAAATTTATAGATGTAAAAATGTGTAAGATAAAATGCTTTATTAAAATAGGGCTTTTTTTAATTCAAATACTATACTAATATAATGTTTTCTAACGGAAGTTTAAAAAACAACATTAACAAAGTATTAAATTAAAAACAAATAAATTTCTCCTACTCAGCAAAAGTTTATTTAAGCTTTACTTCTTGGAAAATTTAAAACTTATAATTTTTATATTCTCAAGGTAAAAAATTTTATACAATTCGTATAATGAAAATATTTCTAAATTTATTCAAAAGGAGAAAAAATAAAAAATATCACATTAATTGCATTTAAAATATTTAATATCATAAAAAAGCATACAAATGCATACAAGTTAGAAGAATAAAGTACAAAATATTATAAAAGCAATCATTTAGAGTAAAATTCGAAAATTGTTTGTTCAAACACCAAAAACAAAAAGCATTCACTGGTCATCATTCATTAAAATTTAACATTATACACATAAATGCAATTGTCATAAATTTTTATACAAATAAAATATTAAAATGCTCTTTTATATAGCATACAACATTTAATTTTCGTACGTGCATGAAGTGTCTCGTTAAATGGCATCTTTGTGAGAAATTTCTTCCACAGTGGGGCTCCCTTTAGAATGAATCAAAAGATGACTTTTCAAATAAGCCTTTTGAGAAAATTTCCGATTGCAAATGTCACACGCATAATTTTTCACTCCGGAATGCGTAAATAAATGCCTATCTAAATGTCCTTTTTGTGTAAATGCCTTTTGGCAAACTTCACATATGTATGGCTTTATACCTGTATGAATCTGCACATGCTGGAATAAATGTTTTTTCTGTTGGAACCCAGTACCACATGTATCACACATGTAATACTCTTGTTTTGATTTAATACAAGAATTTGCCATTATTTGAGGATTTTTTAATTAATAACGTAAAAAGCAATACTAAATTGTTTCAGATTGAATTCAGCAGGATGCTTGCCTGAGCGTGTAATCTGGATCTTGTTAATGGAAATTTTCAGCTGTTGTCCACTGGAGTTTCTAATTTTCTAAAAAGAAAACATTCAGTAGTAAGAATCACAGTAACATTGATATAATCTTAAATAGGTAAAAACTGGAAATGAATAATTTTAGTGTTATTTTTATAATTAAATTACAGGGCCAATTATGAAAAGTATTAATTATTATCAAACAACAACATCCTGTGAAACAGACATGTAAAAATATTTAAAATATGTTAATATTTCGATTTTCCGACTTTTTTGTTAATTAAGAAAAACAAACTTCTATTTTTATTTATAATTGTTTTATTTAAATACTGAAGTAGTATGTGAATGTTTTAATGTATGGATCACATGATATTTCATTCTATTTTGAGGTTTTTCCAAGAACTTAAGTAAAACAAATGCGGCAATATACAGTGGGCCACAAAATTGAGTATCCACATTAGAAACTTAGAGACTTTTTGCAATTACAAATTAAATATTGCTTTAAGATGATTGAATTTTTACCTTATATACTTTAGTCTATGCTTTACCGTACTATACTTATAAAATTGTTACGCTTATTTATTTTTTACGAAAAAAATAAAAAATCTGAGACGAGAGGAAAACAACACCACAAAAATAAGTATACACCTTTATTAATTTCCTTTGAACGTACAAATTAATATTTTGTTGCATAACCTTTGCTTGAATTACAGCTTGTAATCTTCTGGACATAAGATTCTATTAGTGTTTTAGTGGTTTCAACAGAAATTTTAGCCCATTCTTCTCTCAGAACCTTCTTGAGAACTTCCTTGCTTGTGATTTCGTGCTCACGTACAGCTTTCTCTAATTGCGACCACAAATTTTCGATGACGTTTAGGTCTGGAGACTGGGCTGAAGTGTGTAATTGCTTCTTGCAATGGTACAGCAAGTATAACTGCACAATCTTCGCTGTATGCTTGGGGTCGTTGTCCTGCTGGAATATGAAGCTTGACCCAAGCCCCAACTTACTGGCACTTTTTCAAGTTATCATTTAAAATCCCCAAATATACATGTTTGTCCATAATACCATCAATAAAAGCAAGCTCTCCAACTCCTCCAGCTGACATACAACCCCAAACGAGGACTGATCCACCTCCGTACTTGACTGTCTTAATGGTGTTTTTAGGTGCCAGTGCTTTCCCAGCTTCTCCCCATATTTTAAATCGTCCATCGCTTCCGTAAAGATTAAACTTAACTTTCATCAAAAAATATTACAGTGTTCCGGAAAGAAATAGGCTTTAAACGATGTTCTTTGGCGAAATGACTCTCTTTTGTCTATTCACATACTTGATGAGTGGCTTTCGTGTTGGTGTACGGCCATGAAACCCATATTGGTGAAGGGTACGTCGAATTGTTTCAACTGAGATCTTTTTCCCGATTGTAGAGGACATCGATAAAGCTAGTTTAGAGGCATTCACCCTCGAATCTTTCTTTACTGGGTGAATGATCTTCCTCTTCACTGTAGTACTCAGTATTTCTTTACGTCCTCTTCCAGGAATATTGGCACAAATCCATTTTTTATACTTCTGTAGTATTTTTGGACACAACCGTGAGTCACACCAATCAACGAAGCGATTTCTCGAAAAGATTTGCCCTCTTTCGACCATTTTACAACCAATAAACGCTCAGATTCAGTAGTTTCTCTACGAAAGCTCATTTTACGATTTTTAATGAGAAAAAATACTATTTAAAAGCGTTGAAGTGCAATAGCGCGTGTTATAAGCAGCTGCTACTCCTGAAACTCTTTAAAGAAAATTTGAACTAAAAAAAGTGGTGGCATAATTTACAAATATAAGAAGTGTATGCTCAATTTTGTGGCATGGTTTTCTATCTTTTCTTCGAATCGCTTAATTTTTTCGTAATAAATAAGTTAACACAATTCTATAGTTATTATAGAATGGTAAAGCAGAGGTTAAAGTATCTAGAATAAAAAAATTTATCTATTTAAATCAATATTAAATTTGTAATTGGAAGAAGTCTAAAAGTTTTAGAGGTGTATACTCAATTTTGTGGCTCACTGTAGTTAATTGTTATTAATTATGACGAAATAATTAATATTTAAATCACTGCATTTTGTAAAATTAGATGTATTGATGTATGAAGTATAATAATAAACTACAAAATAACTGGACCTCATAATGAATGGTCAATTGTTTTGATTGCTTGAGAAGTGGATTGCTATTCAGAGGGAAAACTTATTCCACAAGTAAATACTGTTATCTGGTAATAAGGAGGAGCAGTCACTGGTAAAATGCATGTCACAGTCGAGTTACTGCAGAATAACACATTAGACATTAACTACTAACAATGTAAGATCGGATCTAAATGTCGATAATTTTTATTTCTTTTAAAAAAACTATTCTCAGAACTTCATTTTTTTAATTAAATGGAATAAAATAGATTCCGATTTAATTGAAACTGAAACCTGATCAATCACTTCTAAAATATCTAAAGAAACGATTAAAGAATGTTGCTATGCTATAAAAAATGTTGCGATAAATTGCTTCTGAAATTTCTGCAAAACAATTTACGTTAAAATTACGACGTGATATTTTACAGTGCTAAAGTATTAAAACAAAATATTTATATTTTCACTTTTTATAAAATAATTAGCATAATAATATCTTGTTGCCAGAAATAGTCTTATTAAAACCTTATATCTAACTTTTACATATTTTTATAACAAGAGAAATCAAATGAAAGTATTCGATATGTAAACATTATTTTAAACAGGCCTTAAGTTCGTAACATTTCAGAATAAACAAATATTTGATCGTCAAATTACATGTAACAATAAAACATAAATAATAACTACAATGAATTATCAACAATATGCAAATTCCTCAACTTTTAACTTGTTACTTCAAACTATTGGAATTCTTAAAAATAACAATAGTTTGAAGACTAATCCTTAAAAAAAACGCACTACTAGATATATTTACCTTGTCTTTGCCTAAAACTGTGACAATTTTATGTAATTGAATTTTCCCTGTAACTAATAATTTGATAATTTATTCAAGTTGTTTCTAAATAATTTTCTTTATTTAGAACTTATTTCCATTATCTTAATATATACTTTTATATAAAAGGTGTACCTCTAAAATGAATGGGATTTTTCAAATAACATAAAGAGGGTTATACCAATTCTAAAAGATATTACAGTGTTTATTTTTTTGGAATTTTTTTTAATTAGAATTTACTTTTACCTATAATCCGTTATCTAAACATCCGAAATATTTTTCACAAGATACCGTATATTTAAGAAATATTTCACGAAGCAACTCATGATGATTATTATTATTATAAATGCAAGGGCCAATGTCGATACAAACTGCTCTTCTACTTCAATTTTTCAAACTCATGCGTCGAGGATAGAAATTTTCAAATGAACGAACACATAATTTAAAATCACCAAAACAACTATTGCATTTCAATACAAAATCAAAATTACAGTCTGAGTAAAAACTTTAAGACCAGTAGACATTTTTGAGAAAATGGAAACATTTAAACTGAGGAATTAAAATACCATTTGATTGATAATTATTGAGCTTAAATAAAAGTAAAAAAAGTAGAAAAATTAATTTGCAAATATTTTATTATTAGAAAATATTACAGAACACACAGATGAATATTTGAGCCTGAGTAAAAACTTTAAGGCCAACATAGAAAATAACATATAAGAAAAAAAAAATCACAAATTCTTAGAAGGTTGTGTAGGCGCCATTACTTCGAATATTCTTGTTTTCATGGATGAAACGAGTTTTTGACAAAGGGTGGGGTCGGTTTTATACCATTCATCTTCGATAGTAGATTTCAGCTCAGTTGTTGATGTAAAATGTCTCCCATTTGCATAAACTCTTCTTGCTAAGTCAGCCCAAAGGTTCTCGATTGGGTTGAGGTCAGGTGATCTAGCTGGCCATTTCACAGTTTCAACATTGTTGACTTGGAACCAATTTTTGTGCTGTTACTCGAATGGATCGGTGCATTGTCTTGCTGATATTTCCAATTTTCTCCAGCAAGACATTCAGCATTTGGCAAAATGATGATTTGTTAGGACATTTTGGTATCCTTGTGAATTCATTCTACCTGAAACGAATGCAATTGAGCCCACACCATTGTAAGAAAAACAGCCCCAAGTCATGACAAACCCTCCACCTAATTGGCGCTTCGAGAATATATCTTTTTCATTTCTTATATCATGCCAGTAGAAATTCCAGCCATCTGGTCCATCCAAATTCCATTTTTTTCGTCAGAAAAATAATTTCTATCCATTGGTTGTCCCAGGTCATGACTTTCTGGCCAAAGTTCAAACGCTCTATTTTGTGTCTCTGCAGTAACTGAGGCTTAGTCAATTTTGCTGTATAAGTGTACCTTCCAGACCTTCTAATTGTGTTATAAATCACTTTTTGACAAACTTTTAACCTGTCGTCGGAATCAGTTTCCCGGTTGAGTACTTTCCAGTAGATGCAAGTTGGCAAACTCTTCTTTCATCACGCGAGGACAAAGCTTTAGGTCTTCCCCCAGTATTCTTTTTACCATAATTGTCTTTCAATTTTAAAAAATTGTTGACTACAGTCTTTGATCTTCCTATCTTTATCGCAATAGCACGACTACTCATTCCTGTTGAAGACAAAGCTTCGATCTGTCCTCTTTCACGATCAGTTAACTTCTTACCCTTCGCCATCTTCACAAAGATCACCAATACTTCGAAGAAACGTATGACAAATATGAAAATTGCAGCGTTGTCACAAGCTAGTAGTTGCAATGGTAATTACACGATCATATTATATTTATTTTTAAAAAATGACTGGTGGCCTTAAAGTTTTTACTCAGGCAGAAATACTAACTTTGTAAATAACCACATGTTTCTCATAATTATGTATTTACAAATTGTGTTTATAGCATTTATTTCTTATCAATGAACTTTAATAATTAATATTATTTGAATCCCTTTTATTTCATTTTACATTTTCTCAAAAATTTTACTCACCTTAAAGTTTTTACTCAGGCTGTATTTACCTATAACTCACGGATTCAAACGCTTTCTCTAATGCGATGCGTTCGAAAAGTCTCTTTCCTATAATAAAATTTTTGTATGTCTTTGTTGCCACAATTTTTAAAAAAATCTTAGAAAATAATTATCACAGCTATTGCACACTTTATATTCTACACAATGCTTAACTCTAAATTTTTTTTAAATATGCATTATCACAATAAATAGGGTTCCAGAAATAAAAAAAAAAATGTTTAAAACTTTGCACTTGGCCTTATGAAGTATCTTTTTAAAACCAGCTTCCTTAAATTCATGGTTTACTATAATTTTCGACAAGATTAGGATAACTTCGCATCTAATACTCAAAGATAGTCTTCAAAATGTATTCTGCAATAAAATGGAATATTTTATATATCAATCAAAACTCTAATACCTCTAAAATGGGTGTTTTTATCGTTAATTACAATTATGATAACACATTTCGGTATTTACGTATTAACGCTACCTTGGCTACAGATTTGGCGGTATTTAAGTGGCGCCAATCTAATAGCTACAGATTTGCTGATTTTTGACGCCATTTTTTAGTGCTACGAAAATGCGTGTTTGGGATTTGCCAGAAACAGAACAAGATGGAATTTTATTTTTCAGGAGCGAAATATTTTACCAAAAAAACGAAAATGTCCCAATTCCCATGACATGAAACTTTATTTTGGTAAACGTAAGTTTTGGAAATGCAATTACAGTCAGTGTGCTTATCATGTGGGACGCAGAATTGAGGGAAGCAGAATTTTAAAAACCGCCAAGTCTGTAGCTGCGGTTGGCGTTCAAAAGATAACTGCGTGCGCGTGCGAACAACGAGATTACTCTTTATTTTCGCAACTGTAGCCAAGGTAGAGTTAATACGTAAGTACCCACATTTCTTTTATCCACTTAAATATTTTGATATGCATTTCGAAAATGTGTTCTCTTATATATATAATATGTATATATATATATATATATATATATATATATATATATATATATATATATATATATATATTTTATAAATATATATAAGAACACATTTTCGAAATGCATACTATGCATATATATGCGATCTGGATTACGAATTACAATACATTTTAAGGTGGTCCATTTTGAGTCGCAAATAAATTTTAAGGAGATCCGGTGATCTAGAATTTTCAAAAATTCGATTTTTTTCTCGATATTTCGAAAGTATAATCTTTTAAGAATATACTGTTAGATTTTTTTATTGATATTGACTGTATTTTAAGTTCTACAGCCCATTTTACAGGTGCAGCAGCAGGTAAAAGTGCCGGGCGGCCATATGAATAGATTTATTGTTCTTAGGAATGCAGCTGCTCGAATCTTCTTTATTCCCCTAAATTCAATATGGGCGGGATTTTATGACAAAGTCTGGACGGATGAAAATCCACAGCACTCGTATTGTCCGGTAGGCCCTGAATCTAGGTGTAAATGTCGTGAAAGGGAAGCTGAAGGTACTTTGCGCATCCACCTGCTCTAGATGATGAAGCACAAGAAATATTGAAGCCGATTTACGGATTTAACTGCCGGTGATCTATTAGAAAAATGTCTGGGCAGTAATACTCAAAACAATAATGAAAGTTTTAATTCTTGTGTAGGGTAACTAGCAAGAAAGCATCAATTTGCCGGCAACATATTGTGCTGCTTGTACATTCAATGAAGGCTTCACAGCTAGCTTAAAAATCATGGATGTAATTGGCATTAAAATCGGTCCACAAGCGAAGCAACTCGGCCGAAAACGTGTTGCGCGACGAGGCGAAAGCGGTCAGAACAGCTGGGAAAAAAAGCTAAATCCGAAGAAGCAGAAGAATATGAGCGAATAGAACGGATAGTGTATGGCGTAGGTAATGCAGATTAATTGTAAATACATATTTATGCTCGATTTTATTGAGAATATGCTTACCTTAAACTTCAAACTCATTTATTTCGAAACTACATTTTTCTGCACAGTGTGAAGAAAACAAGTAATATAAAAAAAACATTTTTAAAATCAAACTTTTTAAAACACAAAAAAATAAAAACTTTTTTTTTGCACTCTATTGCAGAAAGTCCTTTATAAATAATTTTCATTCATTTTTTTAAGTTTATCTGGCGCCATCTATTGGTAGATATATGCAACGTAATCTAAACAAAAATTTAATTAATTAATTAAATTTAATAAATGAATTAATATTTGAAAAACTGTATTAATATCAAGTGTCATCCACTACAAGTTCAAAAAAATGTATTTGAACTTGGTGGCTGAATAAAAAGTATTTTATTAACGATTGAAAATTTGAACAATATATAGGGAGAGTGTGAGCTAATAGAAGGAATTGAAAAAAATACCTACTCGGCCGATTCGTCACAAATTTTACTATGTCATTCAGTACCTCAGTACTTATCGCTGGAACTAAAAAAAAGTTTTTGCGTTGAATACAATCTTATTTTTTAAAAACAAAAAATAATGAAAAAACAATCTGCTTTCTGTATCTAAATTTCAACAACGCGCCATTTTTTTTTTTATTATAGTTCCTGCGATAACTACACTCCTGGTATTCAGAAAATTGTTTTCGTTTTTGTTTACAGATAAATGAAAGAACCAAAACTTGACCCACCACCCAGGTCCATATTTAAGAGGAGGGCAACTTCAGCGCCTCTCCTTAAATACATAAAAAAATTTTTTAATTATAATTTTTTTGTATACTATTTAAGTGATTTAATATATCTATAAAGTTTGAATAACAGTGTTGAACAATGTTGAAACATAACATTGATGAAAGATGTAACAATCTCAATAATGGAACAACAATTTTATTTTATTATGAATGTAAACAGGAGCAATATGAAATAAAAATTGGAATTCTATTGAATTTAATTTTAAATGTATTTCAGAAAAGATCATAGAATATTTGTTTGAAAATTGCATATTCTGTGTCAAAAGTTTCAGCCCTTGATACGTTATACTGAATAATCAAAATAAATTTCTTTCCAACATCAGTGTGCCACGTGATATGACACAAAGGACAGTTCAAAATCATATTATGATCACTAATATATAATTTTAAATTTAATTTGATGCAAAATATGTACCATTTCTTTACATTTCAAATTAGTTTAGTGCTTTCAAATGGCTCTCTGTCAAAAGATTAATAAAATGCATTTTTTAATAACTGTAACAATTCAAATCTTTAATATTCACTTTGTAAAATATGTGAATGTTTGTGCTATTTTTCCATTTTGGTGTCATGTGTTCCATTTTAGTATTAATCATTTTCACAACCAATTGTAGATTCTGTAGTTAAAATTTCATAGATGCTATTTCTGTTGCATATAAAATAATTTACATTAAATTTCATTGAAAATAATTTATATTCAAATGAAACGAAAGAAAAATTGTTTTAGTAAAACCAATTATACCAATTTTTTTATTAATAAAAAAATATAAGTGAATAATATAAGTGTAAGTAATATAAGTGTAAATTATTTTTACATATATAGATTTAAAAATAATTTCTATTACTAATTCTTGGACAACTGATCTGCTTACAATTTCTTAGTAATTTTTTATCAGATGTATTTATTATAATGCAAAAAGGATGTTTAAAGTAAAACATCTATAGATTTGCCTTGCTATTATTAAACTAGACTTTCAGTTATTTTTTTACATAATTTTAATTATAACTTTTTGGCTTGTATAGCATGATGATAAATTTGTACTAACGTTGATACAATTTTCCACTCCCAGTGAGAAATATATTTCATGAAGATAAAATCTGGTTTTTTCTGTGCATCATACCATATGCATTAAATTTAAATTCTGTAAATTTTTCATTAACGCAAATTTTAATCTAACTTAAACATTCAGAAAATAAAATATTATTGAATTCTACAAAAATATTTTAATAAACTGACATTTTTAAAAATTTTGATTAATATGTATAAAACAAATTTTAATCCAAGTGTAGTCCCAGTGCAAATAATTACATTTTAAAATTATTTATTTTATAGCATGAGTGCATTAATACTAGTATTAGTATATATTATATTTCATTACTATTAGTATATATTAACTCATATATTATGTTAGTATTAGTATATATTGTATTTATAATATTAGTATCTATTTTCTAGCATGTGTATACTGTACTTGATATTGTTTACTAACTCTCTTCTTATAGGATTTTTCTTCATTTACAAATTTGATGTCTGAATTTGTTCGATGAATGGGAAGCGTGTTGAAACGAGAAACACTTGTCTCCACTTTTATTAAATTAATTCCGCTTTGTGAGCCCCAATAAAAATATATCTTAGTATTTTTTTTAAATAATTTAAACAATAATACAAATAATGAATACCAGTTGTTTTGTCTAACCATTTTCATAAGGCGTTATAGAGAATGTTATTTTATAGATTCTCTTTTATTTAGATGTAAACTATTTACTTTGTTAAATTTCACTAGAAATATTTTATATTCAGAGAAAAAAAATAAAAGAAACACCAGCGTTTTTAACAAGAACAGTAAGGAATAATCAGTAACTTATTTCTTTTTGATGAAGTTATTCTTTAGATCAAGAATTAAATTTTATGATGATTTTTTTTTCGCATTAGTTTTATTAAAATATACCTCTTATCAAGTCATAACCTGTGATTTAAGGAACCGCATTTTTGTTTTCTTTTAATCCCCTACCCCCTACGAAGCATTTTCAAACACTTTAAATGACAATTATTTATTGTATAAATTAAATATCGGTTTCCGAATGAAAAAGATAATCATTCATAATTCTTCCTTCATTTAAACTTGTCAGTACATAAATACAATTGACAGGACTACCAACGAGAGGCTCAAACATTCTTGAAATTGATGAAATATCAAAATATATAAAATTTATTTTGATATTTCATCAATTTCAAGATGATCTGCAACTGCTATTTAGAATGTATGCTTATGTGTGATGTGTGTATATTTTTCGTCGAATGTGATATGTGTTATAACCCGAAATAAGAGTCATAACCAGGGTGTAACTTTTATTAAACTTATTAGCTTTGATCACCATTATAGAAGTACATCTTACTGCTTATTAAAAAATCCAAACAATAACTCAACAAAGATGCAAAGTGGTATTGGATAATCATTTTCACAAAAAGTTATGGAAGATGTCGTTAAGATTTTATAGATACTATTTCCTTTGTTAAATTTGCTTGAAAATAAACTTTATTCAAATAAAAAAAAGAAAGAAAAACAAGAGTTCCAACTTCATAAATTAGTTCAATTCCAGTTCAATGCAGAAAAACCATTTTTGCGAAGATCCATGAATTTACAGAATGCAGATCAACTGATTTTTACGTCAATTCTTTTCATAATTTCTTACAAAAATTATTGAAAATTTTAACTTGATATTTCGGAAGAGTTTTTTTCAAAATAGCCTTTTGGATACAAACTCATTTATGTAAGAAAAAATGTAAAAAACCAAATATGTTAAAAGTACTAAACAATAAACCTTTTCAAATTATTTTTGTGGGAGAAGGAAGTTTCGAAAACAAATTTAAAACTTTAATGATGAATTAAATTAAATTGTCAAAAAGACTCTTTCATAAGTGTAGATTAATTCAGATTGGAACAGCTGTTAATATATTTTAATTTATTTCAAAGCAATAATAACGATCACAATAAGTTTACGATAAGCTGGTTTTAATTCGATATTTCCTCTGACAGAAAAAAAAAAAAACCTAACAATACAAATTAACCAAAAGCTTTTAATTTTTTTTTTTTTTTTTATTAAAAATTAGAATTTTTGCTGACACTGTTCACAGCAAAATAAATTTGGATCATTGCGCATTTAAGAAGCCTACAAAGATTTTTGATTTATTTAGAAAAATAGGAAAATAGTTTTTTTTATTCAGTATCTTAATGGGATGCACAAAAATGTCCAGAACTCAACAAGCAATAACAAATATCGATACATAACATTAATTAATAATAGACATCAACATCAATTCCAAGATGAAAATGCGCTTGAACATATCACAAATTGACATGTAGTTGATGAATACAGAAAATACTTTTAAAAGTGTTTGAATGAAACTTTTTGTGAAAGTGTTTCAACGTTTAAGATACCAATCAAACCATTTCAATCCCAGCAAGAAACAAATGAATTGCAAAATAGACGTTGATGAAATATTAGTATAAAAATATTAAAAAGGCTCTATAAAATTGGAAACGTAAAGTGGACATTACGTCTGATACCACACACAATCTCATTACTTATTGTACTCCATTAGTAAATTACATGTAATTGGCTGAAAGCACTAAAATGCGGCAAAACCTCAAAGCATTTTTATTTAATATTTGCTTTCGATCTTTATTTTTATGATACAATATCCTGTTTTTGAACCTTGCTGTTATTAAATTAGAGGGAGTAGTTTCATATGATGCACAAAAACTACCCTGAACTCAAATTCATTAAAAAAATAATGATTTTAACTTTAGTTACCACTGGAATAATAAACAGAAGAATAAACTGCAATCAGAAAGAACATAACTTTGAACATAACATAAAAATCGAACATAATCTAATAATCTTGAAAGTGATCGAAATATTTTTGAAAGTGTTTCATCATTAAGATGCCAGTAACAATTTGAATCGCTAACAAGCAAATGTTTTACAGACTAAATGCCCTAGACAAGTAAATTTAGGATAAATAAAAATAAGGTTCTTTGAAATTTAACGTTAGTGGATCACGTAAAATGTTGAGTGGAGCATAATGGAACTTCACTATTGAAGAGAAAAAATGCGAGCATAGGCTCCAAAACCAGATTTGGACAATAAAATATTTTAATTTGTTACACTAGAATGGTAATGAAATGCTAAATTACAATACATATTTCAACATTTAAAATGCTAAATCTGCTGTTTCAGCCAGTGACATTATAACTGCAAAAATACCAATGAATCTTTTAATTAAATAAATATAGGATAGAAACTAATGAAATGAAATCACACTGGATGAACTACAGTCAATCACAAAATTGAATGTGCCCCTTTTAAATAACAATGCTTTGGAAAATTATACATATAAGGAAAAAAAAAATATTAATTTTACAACAATATATTTTATAAGTTAAGCAATATTTTATAAAAAATAATTTTGCATATTCTGGATAGGTAAATTGGATGCTACAATTATTTATATATAGAAGGTGCTATTGTAGAACTTCACACGATTTCTATTTTATTTAAGCAGAGAAAAAAAACAACATTGCTCGTCATTATCGAAATGTGATGAACATGATTTAAGGAATTTGCGTTTTTTATTGTTCCAATTCAATTGTCTCTATGCGAGAGCACTGGTGTTGAGTAATTTAATAATAATTTAAGAACAAAGAAAAGTTTTCCGCCTAAATTGCAAAGATTGTTAGATCCAGTTATTCTATTCTTCAGCCTATAAAAAATTACAGTTTAAAAACACTAAGAAGCACGCTTTTAGAGTTAATCAAACTAAAAATTAAAAAATAATTGTTAACATAAGAATGAAATGACTGACGAGAAAATGAATGTCACTGTTCTAAAAGCGTGGGGTGCTCGATATCAATCGTTATAATTTTTCACTAGTTTCATTCCGAAATGCAGAGTTAGTTTAAAAATGTCATACAAAGCACCTCACGCTTTTAGAACAGTGACATTCATTTTCTCCTCAGTCATTTTATTCTTATGTTAACAATTATTTTTTACTTTTTAGATAGATTAACTCTAAAAGCGTGTTTTTAAACTATAATATTTAAATGAGGTCCCGGTACGGAGGGCTGATTCTTACGATAATTTAATTGTGAGTAAAACAAAGGCTAAATGCGAATATGTCAAGCCAGTCAGGATTCGAACAGGGAATCTCCTGATCCGTAGTCAGGCTTGTTATCCGTTGTGCCACTGTCCCACGTAGGTTTGAATGTCTTAGGTACTTTCATTCTACATGGGTTAAATTGCTCTTATTAAGTTGAAATAAAATCACTCATCACTTATTTTAAACATTCCACTAAGCTTAGAACACAGTTAGAAATATGCATTTTTTACAATTCTTTTCATCAAAACGCTTTCATCAGCAGTCGATATAGCTGGAGACCTCTTTTGAAAGATTATTTTTTAACGAATATAAATAGTGTGAAAACCAAAAATACTTAACAATTCTAAGAAGTTAATGGCAAAACCCTTTACCAAACCTAAAACTAGCAATGATTTTTTTTTTTAATTGCAATTCTTTTGTGGAAAATATGCAGGCTTCAAGTAGCATTTCTAAAACCGATTATCTGAAAAGTTCATATTCGAAGATAAAAAATATCGATTTATGGAATGAAATTATCTTTGCTCTCTTGTTTAAGATAAATAAATTTAATATATTAATATCTATACTTTAAACATTTGACTTGTTTTTATAAGCAGATGGTATTCCCTGTTTATAAATCGTAGTTTAAAAGAGGTAAATCCTTATGATTTAGAATGAAAGATTATTCCACAAATAAATATTTCTCTGCTAATAACAAACATAGGAACAGCTACGGAAAATGCATGCAGCAGCCGATATATTTAAAGTACACCCCCACATAACAGTCCACTTTAAGAAAATGAGATCGGATCTTTTTTTTTTCTAATGCAGCTGGCAAATACTTAGACCGTGATCTTTTATGCCATAAGGGCTACACCGACGTTACACACTTAGCACTATCCAGGGGGCGCATGTAATTTGAAGATAAGTTACGGACGCGAAGTAGCAACTCTCTACGATCCTATTAAACCGGGACCAACGGTTTAAAGTGGATTCTGAACTGTAAACATCCGTGGCACTGCCGGGACTCCTACCCGAAACCTATGGTACCGAGCGCCAGAGTGCTAGCCATTCGACAATCAGGCCTGATCGGATCCAAATATCTGATCTATTTATGTATGAAATTTTAATTCATTAAAAATATTATTTTCAAAATCCATTTTTTTAAATTAAGCGGAGTAAAAATTGGCTTAGAATAGAAAAATGGTTTTAGCTTTGATGAGGTTTACATTGTAGCATTTTAAAAACCCTCACATTATCTGAAAAATTCAACAAAGAAAATTGCATCAAAATTACGACTCGTTATTTTACAGTGTGGAAGTTCTAACGTTAAACGAACATTTATATTTTCGCCTTTCACAAAATAATTACCAAAATAGTATTATCTTGATTGAGATTAATTAATTTAAAATTATTAAATTGTCAATTTATTATTTTTAATTGAAGAAGGCACATTAATTAAAAATTATTTGATAAATAAGCGTCATTTGAAACGACTCTTATTTTCATAACATTTCAGAATTAACGCATATTTGAGCGTCAAATTACATGTAACAATAACGCACAAACAATCGCTACCGTGAAATTTTAACAATAAGTTCATTCTTCTCTAAAATAACTGCTTATTTCAAATTGTTGGAACTTTCATTCCTTGAAAATACTACCGTTTAGAGACATTAACTTTTTGCCTAAAACTGTTAAACTTTTAAGAAATTCAATCTGCTCTGTAACTAATAATTTGATATTATATTCATGAAATGTATAAATAGTTTTCTTAAAAGTATTAGTTTTCATATCAAATTTATATTATTTTAAAGTAGTATACTATTATGTAGACGTGAACCTCTGAAACGTATGAGGTTTTTCAACTAACCTAAATAGAGGAATTATATTTCTAGAAAATGTCACTGTAGGTTTTTTTCGTTAATTGGGAATTTTTTACTGAATATAATCTTTTATTATAAATACCCGAAATATTTATTTACAAAATAATGTATTTAAGAAATATTTCATGACATTATTTCCTACTATTAGTTCTCTCTTAAAGCAAGGACTACAATAGACAAAAACTATTCTTTGATCTGAAATTTTTGATACACATACATCACAAAAGAAATTTACCGCAAAGAATACAATATTTTTAAACGCTGCTATCACAACAGTACGGCAAAATAGAATTAAAAACGTTTACCTGTAATTTCAGAGATTGAAACGCTTTCTATAATGTGCTATTTTCGATAAGTCTCTCTCCTTAAGTATAAATTTTTTTAAATGATGTAATGGGCTGTTTAACTAACATCTGTATTATTATTTTTGATAAATCTTTGATGCCACAATTTTTGTACGTCTCTGTTGCCACACTTTTGAAGAATTCTTAGAAAATAATATCCTTCGACTATCGATGGCTTCAGTTTGGCTTGTCTCTCTACGATCATCTTTTGCACACTAGTGCTAAGCCTTCCGAGATCTACATTTTAAAGAGGATTCTGGACCACTAACAAACATCCGTGCCACCACCAGGATACGAAACGGAAGTTTGAGTTACCCAATTCCAGAGCAATAGCTACTATACCAACAGGCCGCTGACGCACTTCTGAATCTACCCAATGCCCAACTCTATACTGTTTTTAATCTATGCAATATCCCGATTAATATTTTTTATTTCTGGAAGAAGATTTTAAACACCATCTAGCATACTTATCACTGTCTGCACGATTGAAAATATTTGTTAACTTCTGCAATCTGTTTATGAAACTCAGTATCGATGACATTTGAAGGCATACATTGTTCGAACACGTCAAAAATTTTATAGTATCCAGGTTTAATATTTTTTGTAAAGAGTTATAATTTTGAAATTCTATAAACAGTATTATATTTAGTCACAAAAATTTCATAGTTTTCTAATTGGGATTCTACCAACTTTACGCTGCCTGATGGCCAATTGGCTAGCGCTCTTTTTTTTGTACCACAGGCTTCAGATTCGAATCATGGCGGGGCCTGGACGTTTGTGAGTGGTTTGGAATCCACGTTAAACTATAGGTTCTTTATTTAATTAGCCTAAAATGTGCACAAAATGACCGTAGAGCTACAGACCAAATCAAACTTTACTGATGTCTTTATTTTCAAAAATTGTTTCTGATTTCAGGTAATATAATAAGTCAGTCTAAAGTATTATACCAATATAAAGATATTAAAATTTATGCAATTTTGTATCTTTAGTATATGAATCTGATGTAAAAGATCTGAAAAAAAAAAAACTGTAGAAAATTACTTTAGCTATCCGATATAAAAATTACTCAAAAATTTGGGTATTAATTTAATCTAATTCACCTCATAGCTTAATTTTTACTTACTTTTTTTGCTATGCTGATATTTCATTTGCAAATTTTACTTCTAAAATTGTATCTTGATTCTTATGTGTGTTTCAATCGGAGTTACTGGCAACAAATTAGTGACTCCTTGAATACCTTCATAGAAACGCATCTAAATTCATGAGATTAATCCTCAGTGTCCTGCAGTGTGGGACGGACAACCCATGAGTAATCTACTCAGGGCTGGAGGGAAAGGGGGCAGCTTCAGTTGTGATGAAGCACCCGTAGTTAGAAGTCTGACTTGGCTCCGTGATGCTCTTTACAGTCAAATGAGACCGGGACCTACGGATTAAAGTAGATTCCGAAACACTACAAACATCCATGGCATCGCCGGGACTCGAACTCGAAACCTGTGGTACCGAACGCCAGAGTGCTAGACACTCGGCCATTCAGACCCCATCTAAATCCATTAATTAAGGAACAATGCAAACAAAG